>VMDO01022953.1:0-22257 GCA_007922755.1 Pedetes capensis
TTACCCAGCTGGAAATGGAAAGAACTTAGAATAACCAAAAAATTTACTAAAAGAATAAAATTGAAAGATACAGGACTTGCCTTCATGATTTACTTAAAATGTATATTAACCAAAGAATCTACTACTTGTATGAAGGCAGATATATAGATCAATAGAGCAAATGGAGAGTCCAAAAATAGACCCATGTATCTGCCATATATTCTCAAATCGAATCCATACCCTTTTGATAGTTTTAGAGGGCTGCAAAATCTGCATGCAATTGTAATCCACATCTGATTTTGTAACCTTCTAAAACTGTTGGGAGGGTGTGGATTTGATTTGAGAATATATAGTAATATTGATAGATATTCAATAAAACTATCAAGGTAACTCAATGGGGAAAAGACAGTCTTTTTAAAAAATATAGTTATAAAACAATTGGAGATACACCTGGTCTTGCAACACAGGTACGTATGAGGATATAAGAAATTAGGACCCTCACACATTGCTTGTAAGAATATAAAATGTCACATTTAGTCGGATATAACAGCTTTTCAGTTTCCTAAAAAATGTATGAGATTCAATAATTCTAGTCATTGCTAGGTTAGGAAAGCATGTTTACACAAAGATTTACATTTGACTATTCAAAGAAGTATTATAATTAATAGCCCTAAACTGGAAAAAATCTATATGTCTAGCAACTGGTAGATGGATAAACAAAATGTAATATGTCCATATGATGGAATATTATTCATCAATAGAAAGAGGTGGGCTAAAAATGTATTCAATACCATGCACAAACCTCAAAAACTATCCAAAGGAAAGAAAGCTCAAATGAAAAAGAGGCTGAAATGCATGGTAGCGGCACTAGCTTTAGTGATGTGCGACATGACAGAAAACGCGGGTCCTAACATATTGTGGAGGCTTTGTCACTTGATAGACTCCACTTTCAACTCGGTCCCATAGTATGAGCACCAGAAAAGTCAATGGAGATAGATGAAGTGCTAGCTTTTGAATAGTGGGTGATAAAGAAATGGACCTGATGAGAGCCAGGTGTGATGGAGTATACCGCAACGCCAATATGGGGGAGGCTGAGGCAAGAAGATTCTAAGTTTGAGACCAGCCTGGGCCACATAGGGAGTTACAGTCCAACCTGGGCCACACAGTGAGTCTCTGCCTCAAAAACACCACCAGGAAGGAAGGAAGGAAGGGAGGGAGGGAGGGAGGGAGGGAGGGGGACAAGCACCTGTAGACCTGTTGGTAATGTTGTTGTTGTTGTTAGGTGCCGTCGAGTCGGTATGTGACCCTCATAGGGTTTTCAATGGCTGTTTCGGGATTGCCTTGGGAGTGGACTGCCAGGCCCTTTCTCCCATTTTTGTGGTATTGGGAATTGAACTTGGGACGTCAGAGACTGAAGCGCAGCGCTCTACCAACTGAGCTAGCAGCAGTTGGTAATAGCAGCTAGATATCTCAGCTTCCCAGGGAGACAGCAGTTATTTTAAGGCCAGTCTCTGATACGACAACCGATTATGCTTCTTGCCCTCCTCCATGCTTGATAAGCCCTGGGAATGACCAATTGTCTCCAAGTGGGGTCAATTTTAACTGGTTTTTAGGAAAATTCTGCTAATTTATTTTGTATTTACCTTTTGTGATTTCTATACCTGGTGAAAGTGATACCAAGGAGATCATAGTCCTTTCCCAGAATTACCACTGCAATTTCGCCATGATCACTGGTAACACTAAGTTTTGGGTTTTAGAAAGAAATTTTGATTGGGAGTTTTCTCCTGGGACTGGAGGTCAGTTTGTTTCTTAAATTTGCTGAGTAGAGAGAAGGTGAAACTGCTAATATTTTGATATTCTTGAATGTCTCTCCAACTCCTTGGATGCCCTTGGAAATAAAACATCAGAAAACTCACACTGATCTGTACGTTCTGAGGTCCTGAGGGAATTTAGTTATTTCCATGGGGCTCAGCCCAGGCACAGTCCTGCTAAGGAGACCCACAGTTCCATGTAGTTTTCCACAACCCCTTTAGCTGTGTGACTGCAAATAATAAGACACTCAAAATAATGTTTAATTTTATCAGGCTCATAAAGAAAAGATAATTCAATTTTTGAACCTTATTTACTTTTAATTTTGAAGGCCATAAACTTTGAAATTGCCAAGGAATATAATTTTTAGGTTTATATTTCCAAGGGCCTTTGACAGTGAGAAGAAATGTATATTCAAATTTAGAGCATGTCTTTCTGTGGGGGTGGGGTTTAGCTCAGTTGGTAGAACACTTGCTCTGCACACTCTGAGGCCCTGGACTGCATCCCCATCATGGCAAAAAATGGAAAAAGGACCCAGCAGACATTCCTCAATCAGCCCTTGAAAACCCTATGAATAGCAGAGAGGCACTGACATAGTGCCCGTCATTACACAGAGTCATTCTGTTGTACATAGGATTGCTATAAGTCAGACCCAACTACACAGCACCTAAGAACAACAAAAACAACAACAATTTATCTGTGAATTTTAACGTTGCCATTAGATCTCTTTGCAAAATCTTTGATAGACTGAATTGAACAATATGTTTGGAAATAATTCAAGGAAACAGAGTAAGAAGTAAACTTTTAGATTTGGGTAGAAAGTAGCTTTCAGTTATTCTCCCATTTTAACTATTTTGGATCTTTAGGATAAAATTTGAACATGAAGTAGTGGGGAGAGGAGACTCAACAAAGGAATAGAATTTGGTATTGCAGGAGGGATTTGTGAAGGAAAGAAGAATTTGTTTAGATGTGGATTAAGGAAAAAAATCTAAGAGTGCTAAAGATAAAAATAGGGGAAAGGACATATCAGGAAGAGAAGCCTCTATTAGTAAGCTTGCTGTTTGTTATACAGTTTGGGGTTTTGTTTTTGGGAGAGAAGGTGGAAGTTTTAAAAACACATTGTAGTTTAGGAGAATACTATCAGATTACAACCTGGAAAGAAATACAAGAGACCATGTTAATGTTGTACTGACAGAGTAGGGGAGTATTTTCCAAACTGTGTCCTTTGAGACACAGGGGGTCAGCAATAGATTTACATCTATTGTTAGGAAGAAGCAGCTCTTTTAACAAATACCACTAGGAAATATCAGATTCAACACAGTTTGTGAGGTTTTCTTTGCTTGTTTTGTGTTTGTTATTCAGGTTGACTAAGATCCTTTGATGTTATAATCTGATGTGAATCTCAGAAATAGGTATATAATGTTGCATTATTTTTCTAAATGTCTAATAACATCACCCAGGGTGTGTATTACATTTTACGCAACTATAGTTAGATAAATTAAATGTAACCTAATACAAAATCCAAATGTCCCTGTGTCGGCAGCCTCTAACTTTGCATGCATGGACTTTAACGTGGACACTCAAAATTCCAAAATTCTGCATTTACTCATATAGAACTTCTTTTGCCTTTGGATCTTTCTACCCAAAGACCTCCCCTTTACCATGCCAGGCATGACAGAACATCACACAGCTGTCAATCTAGCTGCCCAGGCACCTGCTTACTATGGCCAGCGAGCAGGTGCCTTCCTAGATGCTGACTCTGCTGGACAGTATGTCTACTTTGGTTTACGAGCAGTGAGTCATAAGAGGAACAACTCTTTTCAGATGGTAATATGAGCACCTAGGGGAAAAGGATTGTGTGTCAGGAAATTGTCAAAAGTTGGCCTCCAAGTCACCAACAACCTGTTGAAAAGCCAATGCTGAGCTTATTGATTACTGCAAAAAGGAGAGCACAGCACTGGCTGTGTTTCAGCAGGGAGGCAGGTCAGTTATTACTGAGAATTGGATATTGGATTTAAGTCAAGTCTTTCAAAGGAAGGGTTTGATATGATCATTCAGAACTGGTAGAGCCATTACAAGAACTTTAATTATAATTTTAAATGGACTTGATTTTTTCCTTCATAGAAAATGTAATAAAAATAAGCCTGGTACTGTGGTACACACCTGTAATCCTAGTAAACTAGAAGGCTGAGGCAGGAAGATGGTGAGTTTGAAGCCATAGGCAGTCTATACAACTTAGCAAGACCCTGTGTCAAATTAAAAATATAAAATATGGGCTAAGGGTTCAGTTTAGTGGTGGAGCACTTGCCTAGCATGTGTGAGACCCTGTCCTCAGGCTCAATTCCCAGTATTGCAGAGAGGAGGGGAAGGGAAGGGAGAGGAGGGGAGGCAGACAGGAGAGAGAAAGGAAATGAAGAAAGAAAAAATATATAATGAAAAAAGTTTTGAGGAAAACTGATCTTTTGTTCTTTTATATCTCGACATATTCCACTGAGAAGTAGACCAGTCTTTCCAGAAGTTCCTATAAACCAATTACCTAGGCAAGAAAACCCCTGAAAAGTAAAGTGACGCCAGTGAGGACAGTGAATGGCAAACGGATGCGGTCGCAGGGAGGGCTGTGGCCACGGCCCTCCTGATTAGGCTGAGGCTTCTCTGCACAGCACGGCCCCTGCAGACCACACAACTCTGCCCCTGGCAGGGGTGCCTGGGCTCTTTCACAAGCTCCTCTGTGTGGCAGCCCTGTTGGACATCCCTGAGCCCAGTTCAGAATCCAGCACTGGCTGTAGCCTGCTGGGACCCAGGCAGCTGGGTGACAGGCCAGCAGCATCCATAAATGTCTGGAGGGTCTGGGGCCAAGAGTACATGTGGCATTCTGAAGATTTAGAGCTAAATCTTCTGAGACAGGAGTCTTTTCTAGACATTAATTTGCCATGCTTATGCCATAGGTAAATTATTTAATCTCTCTGAGCTTCCGTTTCTATTCTGACAACTGAAATAGCACATATAAGGCAGGAGCGTATAAAGGAACCCATAAATATACTCCTCCTTTCTCTGCAAATCTACCGTTCATATGAAGAAAATGACCTAATAGATGATGATATTAAAAAGTTTATTCGATGCAAATTGTATATTAAATGAAATGCAGAGTTCTATTAAGTAATCAATGACAGTGTTTCCAAAGTAAACATAATTGTCTGCCTACTAAAAAATTGACAATATGTCCAATGATATTCACCTACAAGATAAAAAAAGAAATCAAAAGTCAGTGAATTTCTAATTTGCCATTAAAATCAGTTATTTAAAATTACAGCTATTTCAAAAGTATTACATTTTAAATTTGCATAACCAAGCTCCTGTTGGATATTAACTTAAAATAAGACAGTCTTAATGACATTTAAGTTAATTTCACTTGTTTAAAATTGAACAAAAAAATCTTTATTTTAATCCAGATATATTTGGCATGAAGATGTAATTGCAATTTTAAATTAACTTGTCTTTTACCTTCAGGGACAACATAATGAAAGTAATTTTGCAGAAAACTGACCTTTTCTCTCATCTGCAGGAAGACTGCCCCACCAAAAATGAATCAATTCTCTAGAATCTATTTTTAGGGGGAAAAGGATACATAAATCCACAAAAATTTCATACCACTTGAGTTTAATTTTGCTTCAGATATGTTTAATTCGTTTTTATATTATAATGACAAATTAAGCACCAAAAACTTTAGGAATACTTTTTTCTTAGGCAGTGTTAATCTTTTTACCGTTTACATAGAAACATAATTGCCTGACTCTTACCAGTAATATAAACATGTTCTGTGCTTTAGATGTTACTTGTGGATGACCTCTTTAGATTCCACAACTCTGTTCTCCTCTGCTCAACATTATGAATGACTGGAACCTGGTGGGGCGAAGCTGTGATGAGTGGCCAGGCTCCACTGCACTCTCCTATAATCCCAGCTAATCAGGAGGCTGAGGCAGGAAAATCATGAGTTTGAGGCCAGAGGCAGCCTGTGAAACTTAGCAAAACCTTGTCTCAAAATAAAAAATAAAAATGAGGCTGGAGTGCCACTCAGTGGGACAGCACCTCCTAGCCTGTGTAAGGCCCTGGGCTCAACCCCCAGCACTGCAAAAGAGAACAGAGGAAAAAGGAAGGCGTGCTGAGTGAAGACGTGGTGTCTGTACGGTCGGAATAAACAGATACCTGTCCTCTACCTCCTTCCCTTAGGATGGCCTCGTACGCTTACCGCCACTTGGATTTCTGATGGATTTATCATCAGAGGGGCTGCTTCAGCCCACACCGTGGTGCTGTACCACAGAAGATGAGTTAGTCACCGACACTGTGCTCTGTTTTACCTGTCTCCTCTTATCGTCCTTCGGTAAACACCGCAGACACAGGCCCACAATCAGCCATTGAAAACCCCACGAATAACAGAGACTCTGTCAAAAAGAGTGCCGGAAAATGAGCCCCCAAGATTGGGAGAAATTCAAAAGACACCTCTGTTTTGAGAGTTGCCTCCTCAGAGCCGGGTTGACCCTCATGATGGCAATGGAGGAAAGACCCTGTGATCTCCTTTTGCTGATGTGTCAAAAGTCAAAATCAGAAGAAACACAGTGGCTGCAACAGTGTGTTCAAATGTGAAAAGATCGTGTGCTTGGCACAGTGTTTTGTTCTCCTATCCATATGGTCGCTATGAGTCAGAACTGACTCGGTGGCACCTAACAGCAACAACAGTCATAGTATTAGCAACAGATTCATTAATCCTATAGATTTTCCTAGTCTTTATGAAACTGTTCTATTTTGAGACCAAGCTTGTGACCAAGCTTAACTTCAAATATGTAAGTTTACTCTTTTATTCTGAAATGAATTTACTAGATTTTGGCTTAACTCTTTCCCACTAACTCTGAAAAGATGTTCTTTTTAAAAATTAGCTCTTATATTAGTTCTGATCTAACTACGCAGATAAAGATACAACATTTTATGTTTCCAATACAGTTCAAATATTTGGTCTATTAATAACTCTGCAAATAATCAATGCATTTCAAATTTTGTGTCTAACTCCCTATCAAATGAATCTGTTCTCCTGGCCCACAAATCAGACTTTGACCTGGAATGGACCACTCAAGCCCACAAAATCCAATTAGCATATAACATTTTAAGAAGTTTTTGTCTCAGGCCCTTGGAAGGCATTGTCAAGATGCTTGTGGAATAAAATACTAATTCTAGGGCCCTCTCCAGATTCAGCTTTTAAAAACTGGATCAACCTACAGAGGACTTGGGGTTTCCGTAACGAGCTTTTAAATGTTTGTTTACAAATCATTAGCCACTTAACAGAGAGGCTGAAAGATTATACGACTTAACACTGAATATATGCTACCATTGACGAAAACTCAGAAACGAATGCAAAGCAGCTCAGCTGCACGCACACCTCTTGCAGACAACCCTCTTGTCTCTGTACCTCCACAGGGTAGTAGGGGCAATGAGTCTGCCTCTGGCCTCTTTTATAAGGACAATAATTCCATCCTGACAGCCTCCCTGCAACAACCAAGTCATCCTCCAGCAGTCCCATCTCCTAATCCCCCAGGGAGAAAGGAATTCAACCCATGATTTGGGGAAACATAAGCCAGCATCACTTCCATTTTGTAAGTATTTGTTCTTGCTTTTCTCCTCCACATTAGTCCTTCTCGTAAGTAGAATAAGAAATCCACCAGCCTAACAAAATCGTAACCTATTAAAGAATTCTGCCACAATGCAAGGACTCTGTACCTGCCCCAATAACATCTCTGCAAGATCCTCATGGATTTCTTTTGCCTTTTTTGAATAAATGTTGTAGCCATGTGTTTTCCAAGAACTTGTGAATCAAGAGAATGATAACATAAGGTATTATTTTAAAAACTCCAACTTCATGAATCTTTAACAAAAACTTTCTATTTTCAGCTCTGTATCTGGTTCTCATTTTAGCAACCAAATTTTTGCTGTTGAAAAAAAGAAGAAGAAAGGAAAGAAGAAGGAAAGGAAAGAAGGGAAGAAGAGAGGAAGGAGAGCCAGAGAGGGGAAGGGGGAGCAAATGGAGGAAGGAAGGGAAATAAGAAGTATGAGTCTAACATCCATTAGCCTTAGGAGTAGAGAAAAACAAACTCACTTGACAACATATTATTTAAGACTTAGCCAAAGAAAAACCACACCACTCTATTATGTAAACTATCTGATCTTAATGAAGTAAAATCCCAGTTGCTATTTTGTGATTGTTTTTATGTAGTCAGTAATGGTACAATTACAGTGTTATAATTCTATCATGGGGGTTGGATGAAATTTACCCTACTGGCCGTGTTTGTATCTAGAAATGCTAATGAAAACTTCAAGGTGAGAATTTTAATGTATTGATCTATCTGTTGACCAACTGCAGGCCAGCAGAACTGGACATGGTACAAATCAAAGGATTCACAGTATTACAAAGCAATTCTCATGCGTATACCCTGTGGCAGGCATGACTAGCCAGCCTGGGGCTTCAATCGTCTCATTAATATTTACTGAGCACATCTGTGTGGCAGGGATTATTCTGACAGCCCAGCACACTGTGGTCAACAAGTCAGTTTTGTAGGTAGAATAATTTTATCAAGAATGTTTTTTTGGTTTTTTTGGTTTTTTTTTTTTTTTTTGCCTTCTGATATAAGGGTGACTGCTTAATGGCACACATAAATTCATGTTAGACCAACTAAACTTTCCCTAGTAGTTTCTCATAGCATTTTGTTCTTTGTAAATTAAATCTTACAATAATTAATATGTTTCCTTGCTGTACCATCTCATTCCTTTTTCCTATAACTATTGATATGTAATTTGGGACAGAGAAGAAAAATTAAAATCTGCAAGCAAAGATGTCACATTGAAGGCGAAGGTGCGTCTGACTCATGCCATGGTATTTTCAGTCGCATCATATGGTTCTGAAAGCTGGACATTGAACAAGAGAGACAGAAAAAGAATTGATGCTTTTGAATTGTGGTGCTGGAGACATCTATTGAATATACCATGGACTGCTAAAAGAACCAACAGATCTGTCCTAGAAGAAGTACAACCAGAGTGCTCCTTGGAAGCAAGAACAGCCAGACTGTGTCTTACATATTTTGGACATGTAGTCAGGAGAGAACAATCCCTGGAGAAGGACATCATGTTTGGAAGAGTGGCAGGTCAACGCAAAAGAGGAAAACCCTCCACCAGATGGATTGACACAGTGTCTGCAACAATGGGCTTAAACATAAATAAGATCATTTGCCTGGCGCAGAATCGGCAAGTGTTTCGATCTGCTGTACATAGGGTCGCTATGAATCGGACTTGACTCGACGGCACCTAACCACAACAACAACATCCTACCCAGAGTTTTGAAAATACAATACATAATATACATATAGTATAGTAGGGAAGGGAGAGAAATTATACTACCGAACTTAATCCTTCTTCTGAACTCTCATAAACTTACATTCCTTAGTTGGATTTACCATTTCTTGTATAATAACCTGTACCTACTGTGTTCCCTGACTCAGTAAGTAGCAACTCCAGTTTTTCAGTAACTCAGACTACAAACCTTGAAATTATTCTCAATTCCTCTTTTTCTCTTGGTCTCAGGCTCCTCAGCAGAATCTGCTGATTTTGGTTTAATAGTAATTAATGTTTACTATATGACAGAAACTTCAGCCGTACCACCGGGGCATCTGATCCCATCAGCTCTCAGAAGCTAAGCAGGGTCGGGCCTCGTTAGTACTTGGATGGGAGACCGCCTGGGAACACCAAGTGCTGTAGGCTTAGGAGAAGGACCCAGCAACCCACTCCCAATAAACAATCAGCCATTGGAAACACTATGAATACCAGAGAAGCACTGACAATAGTGTTTCACTTGTTTTACGTAGGGTGACTACGAGTGGGACACTGACTTGATGGCACCTAACAATAACATATGACAGAAATTGTTCTGCACTCTATATGTACATACTAACTACTTAAATCCTTGTGTAATCCTATGGATTCTGTACTTTGTCATGCCTGTCCCTAGAAGAAAATAGTACTCTTTCCCCCTTTCTCCTGTGAGCTGGTAGGAGCTGAATGTCTCTGATGAGGGGTAATTAGCAATCACTAATACCTTGACTAACCTTCCCCCTTACACCTTTCAGTACTTTTCTGCTAGCTTATCCTAGAGTTTAACAATCCTTACACTTCTTGTTTTGGTGGAATTGAACCCAATCTGTCTGCCCTATTGCAGTAGTCTTCGACAAAATTTCCTTGCCTTTAACTTGTGCAATTTTTCTTTGACAACTGGCATGCTATGATTTCAAAATATAACCTCAACACAACCATTCCTTGTCATCTGACCTGAGCCACATCATCCTTCTTACACTGATATTTCCCCAAGTCTCCTTTCCTCCTTTTAATCTATTTTCAACAGCTGCCAGGCTGATCTATTAAAATGAAAGTTAGTCATGTAATCCCTCTGCTCGAGTCTCTGTGATAGATCCAACTCTGTTCTACAATACTCAAGTTACCACTCGTAACCGTCTCTTTTGAAATACGACTACACGTATCTACTGGAGGGAGAGTGCATGTTCCCGCTCTTTGACTCTGAACAGACGTGTACCTTGGGTTAGTCAATGAGATGTTAGCTGGTGCAGTAGCAGCAGAAGCTTCAACTGTCTCCATGCATTTGATCTTGTTGCTTGTACCTCCGCGCTGCCATGAGAAAAACGCACCCAGAGTAGTGCAGGGTCAAAGAAGGACAGGAAACCCAGATGGCATATCTGGACTTAATCTTTTTCTTGGAACAAATGGCTTAAGTCAGCTGACAACCAGCTATACAACCATGCCTACGCTTGAGTAGATGATTGCTGCTTTGAGCAATCAATTTGGAGTATGATTTGTAACCTTAAATTATTATGACGGTGGATGACTGATAAACCCCTCCAACGCCCTATTCCAGTCTTGCCCAGAATGAGCTGCCTCTCCAGTCCTACAGATCTTGTTCTGCCGCCTCTCCAGCCTCAGCTCCTACTTAAGTCTCTTTTCCTTGGTTCACCCATCAGCAGTGCTTTCCTTCTTTCTGCTCCAACACAGCTCCTTCTGCCTTAGGGCTTTGCATCTGCTATTGTCTGCACTCAGAATTTTCTTTCTCCAAATACCTGCATGATTCTCTCCCTCAGTTCCTTTATTTTCTTCCTGTAGTATTAGTTTTCACTGAGACGGCCCTGCTCAGCCTTGGTGAGATTCTTTCGATTTCGATTTCTGACTGATTCCATTCCTCCCCACCTATTATCATCTAGCGTATTCTCTGGCTTCACCCTTGACTCCCTCTCCTGCCCTGTTAGAATATAAATTCCATGAATGGATGTTTACTCTGTGTACTGTTCTATCCCCAACACCCAGAGGAGGATGTAGTCAGTGTTAGTTTTATGAACGAATTTCTTAGAAGATCTTCTTTTCCAACTAGAGACAAGACTGGGGGCAGGGTCCCCTGGTCTCAGCTGCCAAAGTCCCTCTTTCTTCACATCTGGGATGACCTGTCCACTCTTGCAAGCTCTGTCCCATGTTGGCTTTTCATATTAAATCTGAGGGAAAATGAACTAAAGAGACTTAGCTCAATACTGGGACTTGAGCATGAAGTTACTGGGTTGAGTTCTAAGGTGCGGTCCCCCGGTTCTTACACGTGAGCTCCTCAATCACACCATGCTGGCCACTGGGTGCCTGTCACACTCCCTCGGGTGAAGTGCACCTGACAATCAAGGATTTAAGTCACGTCCTATTTTTATTTACATCCTCCCACCTCTAGAACCCTTTCTCTCCCACTCATCGATGTGACAGACTTCTGTCTTTAAATCAGCATAAAGAGGTAGAAAAGGATTGGGGAGGAAAGGGAGCGAACCTTAGGGAGACCCGCAGGGTCTGCTCTGCTGCCTCTGGGCTCAGAAAGAACCTCCACTGTTTGTCATGATACTTGGGTACTGTCACTAAACAAGGCAGTGGGGATGTGCACTGTTTTGTGACTGCTTGATTTTGCGGTGCTGGGGGCAGAACACAGGGCCTGGTGCATGCTACCACTCCACACCAAGCTGCAAGCCCAGCCCAGAAGGCACAGTGGCTAAGGGAGCACTGATTTTGGTCATTTTGCAAAAGTTTCCTAATTAGTCCTCATAGTGACACCATGAAAGGTATCTTTCTGCATCCCAGTTTAATTGATAAAAGAGATTCAGAGAGATCAAGAACAAGACTGCAGACCTAACAAGACCCTGAGCCAATGTTTGAACCTAGAACTTTCTGATTTCAGTCTGTCTTTTCCACCACATTGCAATTATTGCAAACAGGTCACGTTCAACAGTTGGCCATTCTCTTTCTCTGTTATGCAATTTTATTATTGGGTTGGCTGTGTGTGATGGGATTTCCTGCACTGGAGTGGCAACACCTGTATAGACATGGAGCATGCCTTCTTCATCTTTCCATGTCCTTTGAACTACCCACAGATACAGGAAGTGCTGTGGAGTAGGCACATCTGATTACCCATCACCCAGAAATGTATGTACTATGGCATACAGGTAAATATATATAAGATATAGAGTGTCATACCTCTTAATTTTTCTTGATCAGAATTACTGTCCTGTCCCTCAATAATGAAAATCAGTAGCAACAACAGCATCTTTTTCCGGCACCTTGGTCTGCAGTCATTGCAAATGGATTATTAATTTTATTCTGCTCTTACTTTATTGCTTTCCTGGTGTTTTATCTATCTTATCATATCTAATCTTTTTTATTTTAGTAATTCACTAGCAGGAGTGAAGAGTCACAAGGCTGGCGGTTATACTGTCTAGAGCGGTCCCTAGATAAGCAATCGGTTCAGTTCCACTATCACCATGTAAGAAAGTCATCTCTTTTTCATATCGAATGCGAAGATAATTCTACTAATTCCCCAAACTAAGTAACTTCCAAATACAAAGGACATGAGCAAACATAAATTCCTATTCATCACTGACTCCACATTAGATGGTTAGGCCATTACTAATTAATAGATGATTGTAGCTTACTTCTTGACACTTTGAACTTTAAAATATCACAGTACGTCGGGACTGCCCCATCAGGGCATCTATAAACTGGACCTGAAAATTCATTCTCATTGATCTGATTTTCCTTCTGTTATCCCCTCCACATGTTCAAATTTACTTGGACATCTTCTGAATGCCTGGGAAGACTTGAACACTTTAAACTGAATGCTTCCTTTTGGAAAATTCGTTTTGATGTTAGACTTTGCTTCATGCAAAGATGCTTTTCCAAGTGCCTCACATATCTATTCTGTACAATTTAGTCTGAAGATGACTGTAATATGGGAAAATATCAAAAGTCAATGTTTTAGAGAAATAATACCTTTTTTGAACAAGCCAAATTGCCTGCCCTTGAGCCTATTTATCCATATGGCATGTCGGAACACTTCACTATTCACTAAGCTTTGAAAGTTGGTAGTTTTAGATCTTTCATGAAGCTTTTTGAAATTATGTAACACTATGCTACATTTTGCTACATTTTATCTTTTGTGTTTACAATTCATATAACTCATATTCCTTTCACTTTATTTTTCCTTTCATCTGTTACCAAATTACAGTGAGATATTTCAAAATTTTAACCATTCAAGGAAAAAATTCAAAACATGTCAGTTATTGGAAGTAAAACAGATTCTTTTCTGCACTGAATTTCTTTAACTTCTCATTTATCTGGTCAATGTCACATTGGAACTTGTGTTGAGAAGGATAATATTTAAGAATTAAGCATATTATTATCTGCACAAAGGTTTTCATTACTGTAGATGAACTCAGGTGGAGGATACTCTGCTATGTTTCATATTTGCTAAATTAATTGCACACCAATTAATCTGTGATGTGGAGAAATCATTATTAGTTACAACACACTGCTTCTTCGATAAGATGTGTGCGACACTTGCTGTCTGTACAGCTCTGTAATGACATGTACCATGGTACATTTGGCAGCGTCTGAGAGAAATGATACATCCTAAAGCAATTCTATAGCGTGGCACTATAAATGTCTTCATGTGTCTGCCTTTGGAAATTGCTGGTTGCCACAGATAATTTCCTTGCATACAGCACCCCCTGCCTTCAGTAAATGAAAAACATGTGCAAGAGAGCTTCAGTGCAGCTTTCCTGGTGTAATGGATCTGATTCTTATTTTAAGAAATAGAAAGTTAAAGCACTGAGAATAAAGGAGAGAAACAGAGAACATTGAGTGTTACAATTTGAGTGTCATAATCCCAAATTCTTTTCTGGAGTGCTGTTCACTCCACAGCTTCAAAGAAGTTCAAAATGATAATTCCTCACATGAGCTCTAATGTCCCTTACCCCATTAACACCTGCAGCTGTACCACTGTGGCATCCGATCCCAACAGATCTCGGAAGCCAAGCAGGGTTGGCCTGGTTAGTACTTGGATGGGAGACCGCCCAGGAACACCAGGTACTGTAGGCTTGAGAGAAGGACCTGGCAATCCATTCCCAAAAGAAACAACCAGTCATTGAAAACCCTATGAATAGCAGAGAAGCACTGACAATAGTGCTTTACCTATTGTACGTAGAGTTGCTATGAGTCAGGCACTGACTTGACGGCACCTATCACCACCACCACCACCATTAAAACTTCTTTGTCCTGTACTACTTTTTCAACGCCGTGACTAAATATTATGCACTCAGGATCCTCACGAAGCCTCCATGAGTCCCCCAGCTGGCCCAGCCACCTCCTTCTCCCAGGGCACCTCAAGTTTACACGGCCACACAATCATTGCTTCACTGAACAGTGGGTTCTTGGGGACAAGGCCAACGCTCACTCTGCTTTCTTCCTTGCGACAGAGGGAGCAGACATTGAACATGGGCAGGACTTCCTTTCTCAGGATCAGTCAACAGTCTGGATTACTAAAAATCCACTACAGCAGCATAAGAAACATCGGGTGTGATGCCACAGGCCCCCCACGTGCTGCTCTGCTTTTCATTCCTGCTTCCCCACTGTGGTTTTCCACTTATAGGACCTTACGTTACATTTCACCATGGCCAAGTAAGAAATGAGTTGAATTTTTACTGTGATGAACTGCTGGTGACAGAATGAAAGGTCACTTTCAAGTTTGATGCTAATATTATCTTTTCTCATTATTGGGCACATTAGATTGTCTAAATTTTTAGCTAAAATGTTTATCATTATTAGTTTTCCAGAAACAATGCAATGTATTCTTTCTACAAATGATAAGACAGTCCATCTTTTAATGAAAAGGCTCCAAGCCTGACCATTAAAAAGGTACTTAGCCTGAACTCCATTAACAGTAATGAATGTGTTGACACATGTAACTTTCAAAATCATGCTCATATTTCATGAGCCAAACATTTCTACACATTGATTACAAAGACTGAAATGGACTGTGTGTCAATTTAATCCATGGAGACAAAATAAAAATATCCTTTGGCATTTAGTCTATTGAAGGAATGCAGGAATTATTTATCTTTTAATTTGTTCTTTTTTTCAATTTAAGTTAGAATAAATGGTGGTGGTGGTGGTGTTAGGTGCCACTGAATCGGGTCCAACTCATAGTGACTCTATGCACAACAGAATGAAACACTCCCCGACACTGTGCCACACACACAATCTTTTCTCTTAACCGATTGTTGGAGCCACTGTGCTTCTTCTCATTTTGAGTCATGCCACATCAGCAAATGGAGGTCCCACAGAGTTACTCCATTCCCGTCATGAAGGTCAACTCTACTCTGAGGAAGCAACTCTCAAAGTAGTCTTTTGAATTTCTTCCAACCTGGGGGCTGATTTTCTGGCACTGTATCTGACAGTGCTTCTCTGTTATTCATGGGGCTTTCAATGGCTAACTGTTTCTGAAGTGGGCTTCCAGGTCTTTCTCCCTAGCCTTTCTTAGTCTGGAAGCTCAGCTGAAACCTGTCCACCATGAGTGGCCCTGCAGGTATCTGAAATACCGGTAGCATAGCTTTCAGCATCACAGCAACAGGCAGGCCCCCACAGCGCAACAAGCTAACAGACACATGGGGGAAATGCTGTTAGCTACTGCTAATTGCTCACCCACATTTGCTAGATGAATAGCTATATATTTTGTAAATATTACTAAATCTCCAATCTTCTGCAAAGAGACTTTTAGAGACTAAGAAACTGAGGCTGGGGGAGAGGAAGAGAGTTATTCTAGGACATATGCTGGTCATACTTCCTTTTTCTGGACAGAACTCCACCTTGATTTGAAGACCAGTATTTTTCCTATGGCATCAATGGGCCTATTTTCTTCTTGGTGGAGTGAGAGATGTCCTCACAACCCTCCGGGACAAGAATTTGAAGTTTCGTGTCTTAACATCTACAAATCTGGACGGAGCAAGAGAGGAGAAGGAGCGCGTGGTGGGAGAGGGTGAGGGGCGAATTTCCTTCAGTGAGGACAAAAACTGTGAGGCAGCAGAGGATTGGCCACAGCCTGGGGAGAGGGGAGGAATTTGTGGCTGCACCAGAGCAGCCCACACGTTTGAAGCACGCAGAGGAACACCTGATTTTGACTAGGCATATACGACTGGACTGAGAAAACTGGCCATTCAAAATTCTTCTGATTGCAGTTAATATAAGCACAACTGTGTATGGAGGTTACAATCTTCATTCTCTTTTTTCCTACACCAAAAATGTTGTTGTTGTTGTAGGTGCCGTCAAGTCGGTATCCAACTCATAGCGACCCTCTGTATAACAGGAAACACTATTGTCAGTGCTTCTCTGCTGTTCATAGGTTTTCAATGGCTGATTGATTTTTGGGAGGGGGTTGCCGGTTCCTTCTCCCAAGCCTACAGCACCTGGTGTTCCCAGGAGGTCTCCCATCCAGGTACTAACCAGGCCCGACCCTGCTTAGCTTCCAAGATCTGACAGGATCAGATGCCACAGGGCTATGGCTGCAGGCACACCAAAAATAGTGGAGATAAAATTTTAAAAAACAGAGGAAAATATGGAGGATGTTAAAAATATCCATCTAGGGTATAATACTGTTTATTTTCTTATGAAAAAAGGATAAGTTAAAGCAAGCTTCTTCCAGTTTTGTTAAAGGATAATTGACAAATAAAATTTATAACACCTAAGGTATTATGCACTATGTGTTTGATATGCATATGCATTGCGAGTGATTACCACGAACAGGTTAAGACATCCTTCACCTCACATGATTACTGTTCCCTTTTACTTCAAGAACACTTAAGATCTAATCTCAGCCATTTTCATGGAAACAGTAACTATACTCACTATGCAGCATTCTTTAGGTTCCCAGAACCTACTCATGACTGAAATTTTGTTTCCTTTGACCAACATCTTGCTCACACTTCAAACCCTGGGACCACCATCCTAGTTTCTGTTTTTGTGAGTCTGGTATTTTTAGATTCCATGTGTGAGCAGGAACACGTTAAGGACTTGGGACTTGACCTAGTTTTGGTCATCACATGACAGCAGGAAGAAGGTATCTGTGCAGGGCCCAAGGCTGGGCATCAACGTCACTGGAACCTCTTGGCTCACACCAGTGAAAGGACACGGGCTACAGAAGTGCTGCATGAGAGGAAACGCTACCTAGGATATTTTTTTAATGTTTAGGGATTAATTCTCTCTCTTAAGGTATAGGAAATAATGTTCTGTGCATTTCCAGTGTTCAGAATTAGGATAGCATTTCCTTCCTACCTCAAGCTTAATTTGGATTCAAGTAGACCCATATATATTTAGAATCATCTAATCATACATTGCTTAGTTTTGGACAATAGGGAGCATGTTTTGAGATTAAGCCCCAAAGAAAAGCATTAGCCAGCATTAATGCCAGCAAATTTGTTGTTGGTTGCTGAAGTTCTTAACACTCCCTGTCATCAGCAGAAATTATGCTGTTCCAGTCCCTCATATCTCACACCTACTCACCACGGTCCCCTCTTCTGAAGCAAGCCTTTGTCCAGAAAAAGAAACACATTTTGCACAAAGATGTTCTGACTTCCTTTTTATTCCAGCTCTCTGAAGTTTCAGTAAGTAAGGAGGGAGACGGTTACCATGGATACTGTGACAAGCAAGCACAGGAAGCAGGCTCAGCGAAGTGGAGAGACAGGAACTCTGGGAGGCTGGGAACACCACTCTGGGAATCTCGGATCCTCAGGTTGGGGCAGGGAACTCCAGAAGGGGCTCTGTGCTTTAGAACAGCAGATCTCACAAGGTTCTGAGGAAAAAGTTTCGGAATAGAAGTGGCAGATCTGACCATGCATCTGAACTGTTAGTTCCACAACACTACTGAAGCTACAATACATGGGTTTTCTTTTTTTTTAATTAGGCAAACCCTGCAAAGATGGAGGGACTGCAGAGGAGACAGCAGCAAGAAACTTTTAGAAACTAAAAAGCAGATGTTCTAACTGAGCCAGCAGGAAAAACAACACAGGACAAACAAAACCAAAATCCCAACCCTGTATCAGCAAAGGGAAAAATCAAAACACAGTTCAATCCATACCCCAAATTTTCAGGTGACTCAGAAGCTAGGAACATAAGAGTATCAGAGGACACTTAGTAAGGAGAGTTAACCTGCTGACAATTAATTGACAGCTGTTTAGGAAATCTGATGCCTAGAATGCTTTCCAACACCTTGGCTAACTGGCCACCTGGTCCTAACTCAGCACACACTCACACTTCATTGTCTGGGGAAGTTAAAACCAAGGTGCGGTGAGGGTAGGAATTCCATTCTCAGACAGAAAAACAAAGTAGATCTATGTACACTAACACACAATGCAGAGACCCTTCCACTTCTACCCCCATTTCTCTTTCCTTGCATTGGGCTCCAAAAACATTGGGAGCCCATGTCCTGCAAGCAAAAGACTGGGAGATTATTTTCTGTGGCAATCTGTCAAGTGTATGAAGAAATATTTAGCGGTATTTGTATTAGAGTTTCTCCAACAAGTGGCCTGCCAATGTCAACAAAGGCCAGGAGCAATGCTTCTAATTACAAGTGCCACCCTGAAGGTCAACATTGCTGACCAGCTTGTCAGCACCTCACTCTTTGACAGAAGCAGACAATCAAGGATAGTGGGGCTTCTGAAGAAAAACTGTCTTAACATGTGATACAGAAACCAAAAAAAGAGAAAGAGTTAAAGAATCTTGAAAAAACCAGACACTATGCAAGAAGAAGAAATCCTCAATATGTATTAATAACCTCCGAGAAATACTGAATTGTTTCATCCAAGTAAGAAGGAAAGGATATAATAACCACTCAGAAAAAGAAAAATAAAAGAGCTGTTGGAGTTATAAACATAACAATAGAAATAAAAATTTATTAGAAGGATAAGAGAATAAAATTGAGGAAATCTCCCAAATAAACTGAAAAGACAGATGGAAGTAAGAGAAAAATAAAATAAAATTAGAAAACCAGTTTAGAAAACCCAATATCCAAAAGTAGCAGCCACCAAGAAAGAAAAGGAGAAAAAAGAAATATCAAAGACATAATTCATGGAAATTTTCCTAATCTTGAGGATATAAGTTGCCACACTGCAGAGCTAACTGTTACCTCAGGATAGGGAAAGAAATGATTTATATTAACATACAACATTTTGATAGTTCAAATCAATGATGTAGCATTGAGAGTGCCATAAACATCCAAAGACATAACAATTATATCCAAAGGAAAAGGCATCGGACAGCTTCCAGCTCTTCAATAGTGAAAGTGGATGAGAAAAGGCAATCGAAAATGAGTCTGGGCTGCCTGGAAAATGATTTCAGTTTAGAGCCCTGTGCCACTCAAACCATGCCCTAAATGGACAGAAGGAACACAGACATTCCCAGGTATACACAATGTCAAAGTGTATCTCCTTTTCTTGGGGGAAAAAAATACACACACACACACACACACACACACACACACACATCTATCTCGCGCACACACACACAAAAAAGAAGGGAGTAAACTGATATAAAGAAAGATCCTGGGTAATGGGTAATGGATAATGGAAAACAGGGAGCACAAACTCTGGAAAGAAACTGAAATGCTTTTCTGAATAATAATAATAATAAAAAGCATCCCAGAATGACTGGTGTGCACTGAGAAAAGAGACAGATGAGGGCCAACGGGACCTGAGGTGACTACATTGTCATCACCACCATGTTCTCTGCCACCTTTATGCCTTCTTATTTTAATAAAACAGCAAGAGAAGCAATATCTCTCTCTTTTGCACACTCTCTCGCTCTGTGAGTGTGGGGGAGTGTAGGATGATTACACTGAGAAGTCATTGGTAGTTATAAAAAATATTATCAATAGGTACAAAGAAAACTGCAATTTAAAAAAAAATCATTGACTTTAGGAAAATAATGTAAAACAGTATTTAGTGTGAATTATACATTCATAAACTGAGGAAGATAAGACTTAATATTAGCTTAAACAATTGTTACTCACTATTAAAAGGAGGAAAGAAACAAAGAGGGAATGGTAAATATAGAGTATTAAATCCCCCATGTATAATAGAAAGTCAATATATAATGTTGAAAATAGATAAGCTGAAAGTAGCTTTAAATACTTATTAGTAAAATAAAATAGTAATGTCCAAACCCCATATACAATGGCTAAGACAGTCTGAGAATGTCACTCAGGAGAGGGGACTCAAGGAATGTAGGGGACAGTGACAGAAACCAGAACATTCTGGAGCCAACTCCTACAAGCTCTCCAGAACCCAGTGTCCATATCTCTTCCCCACTCCTGATGAGTGAGGTAGTGCTGGTAGCTTGAAATCAGGTCATAGTGGGAGCATTTGCACCAAGGAATTCAGGACATGGTGCACATCCGGGCTTTCTCCATCCCTGGAGAACTGATTGCTAATCATTTACTAGTAGCCCATTGACTGAATGTCTACTTCACATTCATTCACGAATTCATAAAGCACATACAACTCACTTGATGATAAATAATAAATAGACCCATAATAATAAAACATTAAAACATTCCAAGAAATATTTTTATAACCCTGTGTTCCAAGATTCTTAAGAATACTGATAACTCAAGAAGGCTTGAAGACTATAAATGTTATGCTAATACAATCACAAATTATTCCAATGAAGAAGAAAAAAGCACTTAAATTAATGCAAATGACAAGGGGTTTTAAATGAACTCAGAATTTTTAATGATCTATACAAATGTTAGAAAGAGGCTATAAGATCAAATAAGATTGTACAAATGAGCCACAATGTCAGGAGAAGAGTTTAAAATGAGCTCAGACTTGTTTAAAAATTTAAGCATAACAAATCATTTTGGAATATTTTTGGACAAGAAAATAAACAGAAGAGCAGGATGTCCTTTTTGAAAAGCTAATGGATCCTGACATGCGGAAGGAAGACAGAAGCACTCTTTGGCCCCTCCCTGACCAAAGCAGAGCCTCTCAGGAGGAGAGGAGAGGGTCAGAACCTGCGTTAAGAATGCCCAACTTATCTCACGGAAGCTGTAGACGCAGCAGTGACGCTGTGGTGTCCATTAGGCACAGGGGCTTCATCCACACTCTAAAGTGGTCATAATGACAAAGCAGTATGACGTCAGAAAAACCTCCGCTCCCTGCCTTTCCACTGAGGTCTGCTCTTCCTTCTGTCATCTCCCTGAAAGTCTCAAATTGCACAGACTTCACTTGATGGTGTGAGGCGGGTCAGTCACCTCGTCCACCATCGCCATGTTGACAAGTACCCTAAGTCATGGGGGCTCAGAAAGCAAGCAACAAATCAAAACGTTCAAGGTAAATAAGTGCAGTTCCATGTCTAATTATATAAGCAGAAGAATCTAGAACAGTGAGACACGAAAAGCAACTTATTTTGAGAATGCCAGTGCTTCATTAGTGAACTTCAAATATATCCCTAAGTCTGATTGTTGAACTTAAACACCATCTAATACGTCAACAATACTCAATTCTCATTTGTCTTTTCTCCATGAGAATACTTGTCCAGACAATTTCAGTATGGTTGTTAGTGTTGGTGGAAAATTCTCTGATAGTGATGGCATTCTGTTTTCTGTAAAAATAATACTTGAGAACACTGCCTTTCTATGTAATGAACTTAATAAGGAAATGCCAAGTAAACACACACACACACACACACACACAAAAAAAAAAAAAGAAAAGAAAAAAACCAACTATGGGATAGAGAAAATTATCTGTCAATTTAAATCAATCATATGCTTATACCAAATGTATTCTGGTGCAACTATGAATAAGTCATATATTTCTGTTTCCTGCCATACTGTAAGCACTATTTTACAATTAAGAAATACCACTGTTAACAAAGACATATCTCAATTTTTTAAAAAATATCTGTTTTGTATACTGCATTTACTCAGTAACTATTTATAATTTTGTTGATTCATCTACAAATCATGTACATAGTAATTTGAAACTTTTCACCAATACATTTTTCTTTTTTTCAGTAGAAATC
>VMDO01022953.1:22357-32671 GCA_007922755.1 Pedetes capensis
CTTCCCCCCCTCCCACCCTTCCCATCTAAGTTTCCCATCTAAGTCTTCTCTATCTTTTACTTAGTAGTATTTTTCTATATGTCCTTGGGTTCCAGTTCTGTTTAAGATAGAAACTTTTCCTGTAGTGGTCTTTGTTTTTATCTTGTTAGAACAATTACATGCGATTTCTAGTCCATTTATATTGACATCATTCTTATCTTGCCCCCGCCCCTTTTATTATGATCCAACCTTTGAATAGGATTTTTCAAAATTACCAATACATTTTTCTTACCATAACTTCAAGCTATACAGGAGTCATTTGCATTTCTAGCCACTGTTCCCCCTGGATCTTCCTCTAGACAGCTGGTGAGAATTAGAGAACAGGCACAAAGAGAAGAGCTGAAGGCTGCAGCTTTGGATGCTAGAGGGGCTTCTATGCTTTGTTGTAATTATATGAAGGTATTTGTTGTAAAACAAAAGGCTTCATGAAGGGAAGAAAATAAAGAGCTCTCTTAAGTGCCTTTAAAATCTACCTACTAAGTGCTTACCCTAAGCAGAAAGACTACTACCATATTCCCTTGTTAAATAACATGGGGATAAAGCAGAAACATAAGCTTTGTCTTTAAGTTGCTCACATCTAGTTAAAAACTTCTGGAAGCACTAGAAAATGGTGATGATGATGCAATATGGACAAGTGAAGTAAAGGTAAAAGGAATCTTTAGCAGGATTTTTGTCGTTGAGAAGAACCAGTTGCTGAGCTTGAACAAACTGATCTTAATCATTCTTATGAGTCACTCCCAATTCATTCCAATTTTTTTAACATAGAAGACTATGTTGTGCAGAGGAAATAACTTTTTCTCAGCAACACAATTACCTTATTAAATGTTTTTGGAAACATTCAGTTCATTAAAAGGAAGACAAAGACAAATATCACCAACTTGAAATTATTAGTTCAGAATCACATGGTGTGAAATTGAAAACATGCATTGACTGAAAATTATAAATATGCCAACTACTGAGGGAAAAATATTATTTGCCCTTAAAATAGTAGTTTCTGTTAACTTAATGGGACATTAGAAAATGATGTCACAATTGTCCAAAATGTTGCATTATTGTTTGCATGCTGGTATTACAAATGTGTACGTTAGGTGGAGGCACAGCAAGGTCATAAGAGAAATGGAGCCATAAAGAAGGGAAACCAGTATAAGCTGCAGTGGAGGGAGGAATCAGAGAGAAGACTTCCGAATAAAAAGAAAGGCTGGTCTACGTGCCAGCTCCCCATCTTACTAGCTGTGCAAATGTCATCACTGTGCCCTACCTTTCCACATCTCAGACTTCTTGTCCATGAAATAAGAATTGCTTGTGAACCACAAGTGACTCTTGGTGAGAACGAAGCTTCCAAGAGAGAACCTGGCATGGTGTCTAAAATATTAGGCACTCATATTACTTCTTCTTCCTCTCTTAATACCAGTGACTTTTTTGTTCTGGATTGACAGTGCAGATACCCCTATTACATTCTAGAAAGAGATCAAGAATTTTTATCAATTTCCAATAATGGTATATATAAGAGAATGGCTAGAAGTGGAGAAAAAACAAATATACTTGAAAAATTTTCAGTTAAGAATATTTCTCCAAGATCCAAGAGTAGCAAAAATCACTTGGATCTTCAGTATTCTTTTCTATACAAAGACATTATTTTCTACCTCATATATTTTATTGCTACAAATAATAATTCCTTTATCCTTTTTTTTGGATTGATTTTATTATAATAGCTATCAATCTTCACAGAAAAAGCCACATATATTTTTTCTCAAAAATGTTATAGCAGAAGTTGACATTCTAACATTCTTACTGTGTATCAGCCTATGTTAGGCAAAATAATGGTGTCAACTGAAATGTCCATGTCCTAATTCCTGAGGTTTGAGAATGTGTTAGGTCACATGCAGTAGAGAAATGCATTGCTAGCCACCTGACCTTAGCATTAGGAGATCTTTCTGGACTACCTAGGTGAACCCGGTTTAATCACAATGGTCTTTTCAGTGGAGAAGGAGACAGAAGACTCAGAGTAAGGGATGCAAGAGACGTAAGACCTCCACCCATCACTGGCTCTGAAGATGGAATGTGGCCAGCAGCTGAGGGACACTGGGCACCTCCAGACGCTGGAAAAGACAAGGAGTCTCCAGCAAGGAGTAGAGACCTGCTGACACCTTGCTTCTAGCCTGAAGAGACACATCCCATACTTCTGAAACTACCAAGAAGGATGGCAATAAATCTATGTTGGATAGGCCACTTTGGGTGATTAGTTACAGGGAATAGGAAATTAACATATAGATACTCTTCCAATCATTTTACATGTATTGTCATTAAGTTTCTAAAACAATGTTATAATTTCAGATTATCATTAGTCTTTCCCTTTTGTGATTAGTCAAAAATAGTGAATTAATTTGCTAAAGATGGCAAGGACTCAAGATGTAAATGATTGGAACTTTGCACTCTTAAACATCACAAGACCCTACACCTAATACATTTTAGGTGGTCCAAAAATGCTAACAAACTTGAATATGTTACTAACAATCATCAAAATAAATGCTTTTTCCTCACCTTCAACATTGCTTTTATGGCTGAAGCACATCATAGACATACTAAGATGGCTTACTGTACAATAATTTAGTTGTTGTTGTTAGGTGCCACAGAATCAGGTCTGACTCACAGTGACCCTATGTACAACAGAACAAAACACTATCCAACCCTGTGCCATGTTTAACCCTATTGTTACTGCCACTCTGTCAGTCCATCTAGTTGAGGTTCTTCCTTTTTTTCATTGACCTGCCACTCTCCCAAACATGATGTCTTTCTCCAGGGATTGACCTCTCCTGACAACATGTCCAAAATACGTAAGACACAGTCAAGCCATCCTTGCTTCCAAGGAGCACTCTGGTTGCACTTCTTCTAGGATGGATCTGTTGTTTCTTTGGGCAGTCCATGGTATATTCAAAGATGTCTCCAGAGCCACAATTCAAAAGCATCAATTCTTCTCCTGTATCCCTTATTCAATGACCAGTTTACACAAAATATGATGTGAGTGAAAACACCATAGCATGCATCAGGTGGACCTTCATCTTCAATGTGATGTCTTTACTTTTCAATGTCTAGCCTAGGGAAAATTACTCTCAGGAAACAAACAAAAAACTAAAGTTTATATACCTAACTCAGACCATGCGTGATTTGTGATTTCCAGTTTGTATTTGTTTATATTCTGCCCTTGAAAAGTTTTGGGAGGGAAATGGGGGGGGGTTCTCCCACAGGAGTTGATATATATTGGTGAAATTTCAGAAATGATAGGTGGAAGCCTTTTTCTTTTTGTAGAGAGGCCTATTTCCTTGTGACTCTGAAATTAAATATTTTCTGTTTTCAAAGAAAGCTGCCTATATAATGTAGGCTCCCTTATTATGCCTCAAATTCCAAAGTAGATTCTGGGCAAGACTGAGTATCTACAGGCCTGGCTAAAACACACCACATTTACTTGATCACAAAGTATTATCAAGACAAAGTCAACAAAAATTCAAAGTCAACAGAAATTATCAGTACAGGGACAAGAGGACATTGCACTGACAATAAATGTGATAAGGGCCAATCCTAGGATGAGAAAGCTTCCCGACTGCCTCTTCAAAGGATACATGGGACATTTGCAGATCAAGTGAAAACACCTGCATACATTTAAAAGTCACTTAGCACAGAGAACTTGGTTCTTAAAAAGTTGGAAGATAAATCAACATTATATACTTCAGCAACATGTGCTGTTCACTGATATTTTGAGGCTAAGATAAAATTATCTTTTGAATTAAATGCTTTCATCTTAATCCAGCAGTTCTCTTTTTTAACTATGTCGCCAGTGAGGTACATATTAATTAGACAGAGCATAATGACTGGAGAAAACACAAAACTAGTGTTTTCTTACATGTTTAAAAACAATTCTAAAATTACTTGGCTATAACTTATTTTCTTTGAGGCTCAACTTATTATCTCAGGCTTTATGAACACCTACCCATTTATATTTATCTTTGTAAAAAGAGGAATTGATTTTCCCATACAAGTGTTGCTTACTGTAGGGAACAGACATATTTTAGAAAGGAAGTTGCTGTAAATGCTTTTCTGTATTTCTTGGGTTTTCTTTTCCCCTTCACATTTATTATAAATTTGAGGACCATACGGTAAAATATGACAAGAAAAAGTTAACTTAGTCTTTGTCTTCAGAAACAAAAAATACATATTTTTTCTGAGAAAACGAGTAACTTTGATGGACAATTATAAATTGGAATTATGGGATTAGAAATATTACCATGCTACTACAGAGGCTTCAAGTTAAAATAAAGCTGACAGTGGCAATAAAGGAAATTTAGGAAGAAGACCAAGAGCAGATGAGTTCTCTGATGTGCCAAACACTGGGTGTGTACAAAGTTAACCACATTCTATGACATGCAACCAACCCCAACTCCAAGCCTCCCTCGAAACTCTTCTTCAGAAATGATGTAGTAATATGAATTACTCATGTCCTTTTCCAAAAGCAGATAAAAACTACTGCCTTAAAATATAAGATAGACTAAGAATCTAATTTTTTAAACAAATTGGTTACAAGTGAGAGATGAATAAGTGAAGAAGAAATTTATAGAAATACTTGGTTACATTAATCCTTATTAGTCAAGCTGTTATATATGCTTTACTAAGCATGTAGCCTTTCGGAGTCCATTTTTATGATAATTATTCTAGGTACCAATGTCTTAATAAATTAATACAATAAATAATTTACTCAACTAGTACTAAAGTCATCCCAAACAACATTTTAAAAAATACAATTTGGGGCTAGGGGCTTCATTTAGCCTGGCATGTGGGAGGCCCTAGGTTTGATCCCCATGCCATAAAAGACAACAGAAGCAGAGTTTAAAAGTTCATATTCTGTTTTTGTGAACAGAAACTAGCCATGCATGTAAGTCAACTGAGTCAAAACTGGTGTTTTCACATACACCATTTGCAGACAGATGCGAATGGAAGTCAATCTGTACTAATCGAAACTAAGGTTCTTTGGGTAGATAGCTGTGTGTTTTGTGTGTGTATGATGTAAGGTTGAATCAGATTTCACTTAGCTTCACAATGATCTTGGCCACTCCATCAGTGTTAAAGGGAGCTCTGAAATGCCAGCCTCCCCACCCGGACCCCCATCTTGTGCCAGCTACAGTAAGTGAGATATACATTGAGTCTCTTTGAGTCAAGTTGCCATTTCCCTCACATATGCTTCACAGCCATCTTGCTGTCATCTTAGCATTATTTAGTTCCCCTTCATACCTCTTAGTCTTATGGTAATTTTGCATGCCTATTATTTAAAGCTAATCTCTTACTACACAGAAAAGCAGGAGGCTGACTTGTTTGGATTTACCATTATATCCTGGGCCATGGAACATTCTGTTTAGATAGGTGCTAAATTAATATGAGTTGTATCATCAAATAATTAAAATTATTTGGTTTATAAAGTTTCCGTTGCTAAAGTCATATTTATCCTCTTCTATAGACCATATTTAACTCTAGGCTGCCTTTAAACTCTGGGTTCTTTCCACTGTGTGGGACTGTGTGGGAGGAGGAATATGCAAACAGCAAATTATAAACATCTAAAGGTGGAAGAGGAGCATAAGGAAGAAGTTATGAACATGGTTCATGCCCAGGTAATTAATTAGAGCATGCTAAAGGCACCCCATCGAAAAATATATAAATCTTCCTCAAAGTGAGATACTCAGATTAATTTGCATCATAAACTGGAGTATCATTCCTTATATTCTATAGCTTAAAATATAGTTTCCAAAGCTGGCTGTAGGTTTACTGAATGAGATCAAAATCTCTGAAGGATGAAGTTGGAGAGAGATCCTGAGCTCCTAGGTAGACAACCTTCATAAACAAAGTTATAAAAAATGATACTGCTTATATTTGACTTCTGTGGGGGAGGAGTCCCACTAAGTTACACAGGCTGTCTCTGGCCTCAAACTTGCCATCCTCCTGTCTCTTCCTCCCTCGTTGCTGGGATCACAGGTGTATGGCACCAGGCCTGGTACACTATTTAATTTCTTAACTATTTGCATAGGAAGAATTTCTGTCCATGAGTTTTCATTACAGCAACGGCATCTGCTGAGGAGGGTATGCAAATACTTTTAACCTGGATGCTGAACTATTTGCTCTCAACTGTTAACTCGAGGATAAGAATTGTTCTTTGGGAGACATAACAATAACTCTTGGATCTACCTAACTGTATTTCTTCATTTATTTTCTACATATAGATCTTCCTAGGGTCTAACCCTGAAGCATAATGGAAAAATGATTCTGAAAGGTAGCTTAATCAAAACACTTTGATAAGCCATCAAAGCCTGAGATTGTCTTTTACTAACATTCAGTAGAACACACTGCTGCATACTAAGAACTGATAGCTCAAAAGCCAATTGATGTCACAGACAGTGCTAAAGTGGTTCATGAATTTGAAATGACAACAGATGCTTTGAAAAGGAAAGCCGGCTGGATTTTGATTGAACATGCTAATTTTCAAAAGAATCATTCCCTTGCTCGATTTTATACCGTGAAACCTGTTAAGGCTATTTGGAAATCACAGGGGCTGGTGATAAAATAATATTGAGCTCAATTATCCATTATCAGAGGAAGAGATGGCAGAGTCCCCTTGGTCCCTTTGCAGGCTTATTTGAGTACACAATACAAGAGAGAAACAGTGAGATTACTCGGAGGACCCGTGGCTGTGTGTGCAGGGAGCTATCAGGGTGAATAAGCGACAGAATTTGGGGATATATTCCTGCTAATTTGGTTTTGCTTTGAGATTGAAGTTTTAATTTCTACCATTTGAGAAAAGAGAGTTAAACAAACAGCCTCTGTCCTCAAGGCAAGATTAAATTGAATCCTTTATCACGGGGATTCATAAAGGACAAGATTAAGAATTCTCATCAGTCCGTTAACTTTAGAAAATATTTAGGCGTGGAATTTCTGGAGCGAGATATGTCTCTTCAGAGCGACTTTTCCTTTAGCTGCAGAAAACTAAATGCAGAAACTCATGACTTGTTGGGCTGACGAGTAAACTGATGGCAGTCCCCAACCTCCCACTGGCTGAGCAACTGAGCCTTTCTCCTGCTAGAAGAGCCGCAATAGGGTGCCCCTGTGTACCAAGAACTGTGATGTGCAGGTTGGCTTCTAGATATTTTCCAGTGGC
The DNA here is from genome assembly GCA_007922755.1 of Pedetes capensis. Taxonomy (NCBI): domain Eukaryota; kingdom Metazoa; phylum Chordata; class Mammalia; order Rodentia; family Pedetidae; genus Pedetes; species Pedetes capensis. Next base: position 29,589 of record VMDO01022953.1, read on the forward strand.
CTGATGTCTCCAAGACTTAATCTATTCTTCAGGGTTCTTCTAAGGATACGGAGGTTGCTTGAGCTCCAGCATCGGGATGAGGTGACTGTGGCATTTACTTTGGGAACAAACATTAAGAGGGCCCAGGAAAATCAAGAGTAAAGATAAAGGGTACTCAAGGCAATATTTCCAGAAAACAAATTAATCCAAAAAACTCATGATGAACAACCTGTCCAAACTTTAAATAAACGTAAGATACCGTTTGCTTTTTTACCTTGTTGTACAGCTTATTGTTGTTGTTGTTAGGTGCCCTCTAGTCAGTATCCAACTCATAGTGACCCTCATAGGGTTTTCAATGGCTGTTTCGGGATTGCCTTGGGAGCGGATTGCCAGGTCCTTCTCCCAGTTTTGCGGTGCTGGGAATTGAACTCAGGACCTCAGAGACTGCAGCGCAGTCCTCTACCAACTGAGCTAAATCCCAGCATTGTTGTACAGCAGGGGTAGCTGTTCAATTTGGTTGTGGTTTTCAGGCTCCAGATCTGCCCAGATCCACCTTGTCCAGGCATGTCCCTGTCCAAGTTCTGAAGATGCCAATGACATTCGAAGGGGGTCTGCATATTTTTTTTAAACTCTAACAACCACCTTTTACAATTCAGTATATGGGAGCATCTCTTAATAAATAATATGTTGTTGTTAGGTGCCATTGAGTCAGTGTCCAATTCATAGCAACCCGATGTACAACAGGTGAAACAGTATTGTGAGGGTTTTCAATGGCTGATTGACTTTTAGGAGTGGGTTGCCAGGTCCTTCTCCCAAGCCTACAGCACATGGTGTTCCCAGGTGGTCTCCCATCCAAGTACTGACCAGGCCTGCCCCTGCTTGGCTTCTGAGATCTGACAGGATTGGATACCACAGTGGTAGGACTACAAGCAATAAATAAATGCAGGGCTGCACTTTTTTTTTTTCCCTGTTTGTCTCAGGCCACATCAGAGCGTCAGAGTAAAGTTATTTGAAATAACAATTATTCTTCTATTTTGAGACACTGTAGTCCTACAATTGAATTAATTCTCCTTTGTTCCTCCACGATCTAATTGGTATCATGTCCCTTGAAATATGATTAAATATCTTTTTCTCAAATCCAAAATGTGGAATTTGTGTGTTAAACTTAGTAATGTTATATCCTACTTGATTAGCAGTCGGAAAGATCAGGAAAAAAAGAAAAAAGAAACTAAAGAATCCCATCCCTGTTCTGGACCAAAAGATCCAGCCTACATAGCTGCCTGTAGAGGAGCTTAGCAGAGATTTACTTGAAACATTTTTGGTTTTTAAAGCCTTTTTAATGGTTGACTCAAATGCAGTTTTAGTACTGAGTACTGTCACTTCTGATAGCAGTGGCCAAAATGCCCTAATTGCCTAGTTAGACAGCCAGGGCTTCATGTCAATCAGCACAGCAGACATCTGGGAAATGTATCAACTGGTAAACTAAGTCGGAAAGGGTCATTACAAATTTCCATAACTTCTTTCTAAAAGTATAGTGGAAGAAACCTATCTCAGGTGTGTCAAATACTTGCTATTTTTCTGATTAATTCTAAAAATTTAACTCCTTTCCTATGAAATTTCACCAGTTCAAGAGGGTAATAAATGTTCTTTGTCCCTATTATAAGCCCAAAAGTTTCTGTAATAAAAATGCTTAGACTATCTCATCCAAAATAAACATCTAAGAGGGCCTGCTTCTTTCAGAGTTCGGTGTGAAAACTGATAAATTGTATTTATTTACTGGTTTTTGTTATTATTGTTGTTGTTTTGGGTTTTTTGCTTTTGTTTTTTTGTCTTTTTGAGATAGGATCTTGCTGTCTTCCCCAGGCTAGACATGAACTTGTGAGTTCAAGTGGTCCTCCCACCTCAGCCTTCCGAGGAGCTGGGACTGCAGGTATCACCACCCAGACCTGCTGGAAGTCATGGACATATGGGGTGTCACATATGTCAAAACCTTACAGGGGAGCAGTATTATGAAAAGGGGGACATTCACGTAAGAATAGGGCTCTAGGGCTTTCTCTCCTTCCCTGCTCCTCCCTCCCACCCCTGCTCTTTCTCCTCTTCCACATTTTTAAATTGTTGTCTTTTGTTATTAATTTGGACTAACCTGAACATAATAAGAGCTCTGCAGGCTGAAAACCCCTTGGCTATTAGCAAACAGTAGAAGAGGGAAAGTGAACGCCCCTGTTGGGTGAGAAGCTGTGAGGTCATTAGGAGTTTTCAAGTGTAAATGAGGGCTGCTCTTCACTGACTAGAAGTGTTTAATAAGTGTGTGTGAGCGTGTATGCATGGTTTTGTTTTGTTTTTGTTTTGATTTTTTTGTTTGTTTGTTTCATGGGGTTTTTGTTTTGTTTTGGTTTGGTTTTTTTGTTGTTTTTTGATTTTGTTGTTTTGTATGGAGGTATGAAACCAGGGTCTTGTGCCTATTCGCTTTGTAGGTGCTGGACCGCCATGCTGCGCCCCCAGCCCATATTTTTTTTTGACACAGGGTCTCTCTGGGTTGCGCAGGCTGCCTGTGATCTTGGGCTTGCAAGCCTCCTGCCTTCGCCCCCAAGCTGCTGGGAATGCAGGTGTATACCACCGCACCTGACCATAAGCGATTTTATACATGGGTGGGAGCGTGTATGCGTGAGGTTTTTTTTTTTTTAATTTTTATTTGCTTCCTTCCCTGTCTTACTCTCTTCCCTCTTTCTATTCTCCTTCTCTTTTTCTTATGCTATATATGCATCCTCGTATTAATTATTTTACCATCAGAGCCCCCACATGTCTGTCAGTTTGCCGTGGGGGCTTGTGTGTTGCAATGAGGCTGAGAGCTCTGCCACTGTAACCTTAGACATGAGCAAGGTTACCCAAGGTGGACAGGTTTTCGGCTGAGCTTCCAGACTAAGACAGACTAGGGAGTAGGACCTGGCGAGCCACTCCCGAAACAACTAGCCATTGAAAACCCTATGGATAGCAAAGAAACACTGTCAGATATAGTGCCTGAAAATGAGGCCCCCAGGTTGGAAGGCACTCAAAAGACTACTGGGGAAGAGTTGCCTCCTCCAAGTAGAGTATACCGTGATGAG
>VMDO01022954.1:0-32569 GCA_007922755.1 Pedetes capensis
CCCCTTTGCACTTCAGCTCATGGGACTCAAGCCCCTAAGACAATGTAAATTGCCGAAGATGATCTTTGCCTTTTCAGATACATTGGCCCCAGTGGCCAAAGTCAGTATAACTGAAATTTCTTGAAGTCTCAAGGCCCCAATCATTCCATCCTTCCTGCAACGTTACCATGCCTACCTCAGCCCTGGGAAAGACGACTGGAAATAGAAACATTTTTATCAAAAGGGTTCGGGCTTTTACCTTGGCCTGGGTCAAAATCTGGTCCATCTACTGTTTGAAATTCTTCTTCCTAAAGGGATTTCATTTTCAAGAGTATGAAGAATTCCCTTTTTAAATGCATCCTTTTACATTATCAGATGCCTTCCCACTTACCTCATAGAGGGCTTATGGGCTCAAATTAGACAAGACTATAGAAAGAGTGTGTATAAGAGGACTGCAGTGGCTATATATTGTTCTCAGTCTTCTCGCCAGAAGTATGTTCAAAGTCCAATAAGCTTTTGGGAGCCTAACCCCTTGCTTTCCTATTTAAAAACAAAAACAAAAACAAAAAACAAAAAACACAAGTTGGTGTTCACTCCAGGTAATACCATGAAATTAAATATTATTAAGCTGTAACACTATTAAAGCATTATTACTGTGTGCAATACTAATATTAAGGTGCACAACAATAAAAAATGTCTTCACTCATTACTTTCTGAGTAATAGTAAAGAGAAAATCTATGCTTTTTATTGAATAAAATATACAAAGCATAGAGGTCTATGGATTTTAAAGCATAAGTAAATCTGTGTAACAAGCTTTTACATCAAGAGACAACATTGCCAACCCCCTGGGAAAACGACCTTGTACCCACTTTCCTTTTCCAAAGACTGCAGTGCTGTGTTGATCTAGCCTCTGTATGTGATGTTCAGTCTCCAGCTTGGGAACTGTATTCACTTTCCAAAGTTCTTGTTACAACATTTAGGGTCAGATCTATTTGCTCACAGTGCAGGTGCGACCTCAGTAGCTCCATCCCATCTGATCATCTTCCTGGAACTTTCTCTCCTCTGACACAATCCTGTTCCCAAGGACACACCATCATTTTCCTCAGCCTAGAAAACTGAGACTTTAGCTTGCTATTGCGTTCCAAATTTCTTGTGACTGTGCAGACTGTGGTGCCTGGTAGCAAGAAGATAGAGAACAGAAGCCACAAGTCATCCATATTCTCTCCCTCCTCAGAGATTACAGGCCCACACACCAGCAGCTGCTCCATCAGTATCAACTGATGGCTGGCATGGATGAGGATGGAGAAAACTGAAATAAAGCAAGCAAACCAAGCAAAAGACAACCACTAGCATTCCTTCCATTCTCTCCTTGTAAGCTTCAGGCACTTACATCCCACCAGAAATAGAGATGGTAGGCGTTCTTGCTACCTTTGAATCCAGTATGTGTTTGAATTCTCCAGAGATGGAAACAAAAGATGAATCTCAGTGCCAGTTTGGCTGTATCTCAAGTTCTTTTTTTCCTCCACCCATACATAGATGCTCCTTGACTTGATGATGGGGTTACAGCCTGAATAAACTCATCGTAAGTTCAAAATATCATAAGTTGAAAATGAATTTAAATCACCTGACCTACAGAGTATCATAGAACACAATAGAGTAGTGGTTGTTCACCTTTTGGTCAGTGGCTGATGGGCTTGTTGCTCATGGAATGGACCATTACCAAGAAGTCCAAGATTCAAAATTGGAAGCATGATTTCTAATGTATTAATGATTCCAGTGATGGTTTCCCCTGTCCTAAAAAAACAAAAACTATGAGTAAAGCTGAAAATCCATGCAGTTGAACATCCTCAGTGGGGGACTGTTTGTACCTGTTTCCATGTTTTAAGAATCCTCATATTCTAAAACTCAACACACTTCAGTAACATTCAGTGTGTCAGACTGGAGTGTGCTTTACTATGTCAAGCTGTGTCTGATATCTATTGAAGTAGATAAGGCAAACAAGGGTTTTCTATAGTCCAAGAGAAAAGTAACTATTATATCTGAACTATACTAAAAAGAAGAAATGTATATTTTAAAACATTTTTAAAATCAGAATGTATTAGGAAATTGGTCTTTCATTATGATGATCAGAAACAGAAGTCCTCCTTAGGAATTTCTACAAGCACCACTCTATGTGTTATTGTTAGGAGAATCTTCATGCCACCGGGAAACCAGGCAGCACCCAGAGAGGTGAAAAGGTGAACATTATTATGCCTGGAGACTGGGAGGAGCCAAAGTCTCCAAATTCTGGGCCCTAAGTTATTGCAAAGTAGGGTTTTTATCAGGTATTTCTGGAAGGGGAGGGCTTTTGCAGCAGTAAGCAGAGTTGTACAGAAGCAAAACTGCAGGTGCATCAAGGGTTGACATTTAGCTGGGGCAGAAAGTCTCTGTTAGTTGGGTACATCTTGTGGTTGGCACATCCTGTTATAATGTAGGAACTGTTTCTGAGAATTCAGAGGTCTGGGGGTTTAGGAGTCTGTTGGGGGGTAGTTTTTCCATCATATTCCCCCCTTTGAATCTCCATCCTATCCTATGATAGAGCTTCATCCAGTTTTATGTGGGTCAGGGTATGGAGTAGTCAGCCCTTAGTAGCATTTGCTAGATTGACCATTGGGTTATTGACCTCATTTGATTTTGTATGAATCCCATTAGCCATATGAAGAGGAATGGCCCAAACATGACTAAGAATAGAAGAGTGATTAGAGGTCCCATGAAAGGCAGCAACCATGAGGACTAAGAGCCCCAACCAAAGGAGAGGTTAGTGGTCATTTGTGTTTCCAAACATTTTCCTGTTCTCTCAAACTCATTACTTTCTCTTCCACAAGACCAGATTGGTTAACATAAAAGCAGCATTTTTCCCCTAAGAATATGCATAAGCCCACTTTTTCAGCTATAAGCAAAGCTAATTCCTGCTGGTTCTGTAATACCACATCTGCTAGGGAATTTAACTGTGTATGGTTATGATTGAGTCTGAGATCATTTTTAAACTCTCAGTTACTTCTTGTTAGAGGGACCCATAGGAGGCTAGTGAAATGTTAAGTCCTGCTACCCTGGTGCCAATGCTCGAGAGGTCTATGCATACCATCAACAGAATCAGGAAAGGGACTCTCTTTGTCCTAGGAGCTGTTAGGTTAGCAATACCCGAGCTTTCATCCCAGGGCAATGTCTATCTGGGGATTCAGATACACTATACTGCAGGTTCCCATCCATTTGGTGGGAAGACATAAAGAAGCATTTTTCCCACATAGCCGTGAAATAACAGGGGTGGTCAAGCAGAATATATTGTGGATATTCAGTGTATCTTCAAGGTATGAATCCTGTTGTCTCCATTGTGCCACAGTGACTATGAGGGCCACCTTGTAAATCAGGCCAGGACCCCTTGTGCATTGTTTGTGTAGCCCCCTGGGTTGTGTTTTCCCAGTGTAACCAGAGCCTCTTGGTATCTAGGTATAAGTGATCTGTGCCACCTTTGTGATTTGGGAGCTGTTGACATTCTGCCATTGGGGTTCTATGTCCAAAGTTTGGATCCAATGACACACTTCTATGGAGGGTTTTTGGCACCCCTGGCAGAAGATAGAGTCTCCCCCTACTTAGGTGGTCTGTATTGACCCTTGGCATTCTGGAAAACCGCAGGTCCATGTTTATTCTAGCTTTTGTGACAAAATTGAAGTGGTCTGAGGTTTTACCTCTAGAGTATAACTGCACAGTTGGGGCTTAGGGTTCCTAAGTGGGCCCCTGTCTTTGGATTTTTATGCAGAGGGGAGCCTGGAAGGTAATTTCAACCCCAGTGGCCATAGGATCAAAGGTAGACTTGATCAGGAGATCTCCAAATTGAGCAAACTGTTCTTTAAATTACTTGAGTTAATATGGTCTTATACAGTCTGGAGTCAATTTCTTGATTATTGGAAGCCATGAGGAGCTGGCTAGGCCCCAGACAGATGAGGACACCAGGGTTGCCTCGAGGTAGGGGCCCCCAACACACACAGCCAACATTCCCTGGATAGGGTGGGATTGGTTTGATGTAGATGGGCATGTGTGTGAACCAAAGTGGGTTTAAGTATTCTAGTATTATGAATCCAGTATTGGGATGGCTGGTGGCCCCATGTTTTGCATTCACTTGTGGAGTCAGCAGAGCAATAAGGAAAGTCACAGGCAAAGAGCAGAAAGCCAGTTTTAAGAGGGATAAATAAGAGGGCCACCTTTGTGCAGTAGTGTAATCTGAAAGGGCAGTCTCGGCTTGTGCTATAGCAAACATCAAGATCAGTAAACCAATGACAAAAGCCAAAGGGGTGAAACGGGGCAGTTCATCAGGGACAGTTTCCTGTGTATGGTGTCCTCAGTCCCTGTAGGTCAGCATCTGGAGGGGAGGGTGCTGCTCCATTGTCCCTTTCAGCTGAGCCTGTCCAATGCAGTCAGAGTCAGAGAGGGTTGCTCGGGTCCAGAGAGGGTTGCTTGGGTCCAGACTGGCCACCTAGGCAGGTGTGTCTCCATGGGAATTGGGCTTCCTGACATAGTTTAGCTAAGATGGTCTTTAAGGTCTGATTCACACACTCTGCTTTCCCTGAGTTCTGAGGGCGTGAACATAATTTTCAGGATCCCAGTAAAAATGTGATTCACTTTGGCCACAAAAGCAGGACATTGTCACTCTCTGTGGTTAAGGGAAGTCTGTGCCTGGGGATTATCTCCCACAGGAGAACATTTACCACCTCTTGGGCTGTCTCTGTCTGAGTAGGTAGGGCTTCTACCCATCTGAAGGCAGTACAGGTACCAATACCAGCAAGTATTTGAAACCTCAGCAGGGTGGCATTTCAGTGAAGTCAACCTCTGAGTCCTCAAGAGGGTAAGCCCCAGTTTGTTGGATTCCTTGGTAGGACTTGGTTGGGACTGGGGATTGTTTAAAGTACAGCAGATATCTCTGGCTCATTGTACTGTAGAGCAAGGCCAGCTGGGACACACAGAAGTATCAGCCCAGCAGGATCTCTAAGGCTATCTTCCCCAGGTGGTGCACCAATCTCCAGGGAATGATTGTTCTCTAATCAGGGAAACACCATCTTCTCCCTGGGTCCTTGTAGGCCCCTTCTGTCTTTTCCCAGTCATCATCTTCTGTGGTGTAGGCAGGTCTCTGGTTTCAAAAAGACTGGGGCAGTTTGGCAAACAGATGTGCTTCACCTTCGTATGCCCAAGTGGCCACCTCTGGTCCCAGAGAGCCTGTGGGACTAGGGCATTATTTTAGATGACAATTATTGCTGTGCAGCTCAAACTGACTCCTTGGCAGCTTGGTCTGCCAGTTGGTTTCCTTGCATGATGGAATCTCCCTCCTCTGGTGCCTGTGACAGTGTTTTGTGGCCATTTTCTTGGGCTTCCAGATTGGCTCCAGTAATAATAGAATTTCTTATTTAATTTTGATTTCTTTTCCTTCATCCATTAGTAGGCCCCTCTCCTTGTAAATGCCCCCATGGACATGGGCTGTGGCTAAGGCATATTTAGACTCAGTACAGAGTTGAGGGCTGGGATTTAGCTCAGTTGGTAGAGAGCTCAATTGGTATCTCCAGTGTCTGTGGTCCCAAGTTAGATTCCCAGCACCGCAAAAATGAGAGCAGGACATGGTCATCCACTCCTGAGGCAATCCTGAAACAACCAGACATTGAAAACCCTATGAGGGTTGCTATGAGTCAGATACAACTTGATGGTGCATGAGAACAACAACAGCAGATGTTGACTGTTCCGCCCTTGGAGTGCTCTAATCAGGGCCCAGAATTCCACTTTCTGAGTTGCCAACCTTTTGAGAGTGGACCAGCTTCCATGACTCTTTCAGTGGTTGTCACTGCATACCTGGCCATTTGTTCCCTGTTTTGGATGAAATTGTTGCCATCAGTAAACAGGGTCTCATTGTGGTAGGCTTGTGTATGTCAGTGAGGTCTGGGGGGCTCGCAAAGAGTTTGTGACTTCCTCACGGTCACAGTCCAGTGGACCCTCTTCAGAGGGGAGGAAGGTAGTGGGGCTCACTTATTTGACAGTTCCTAGGATCACCCTAGGATTCTTACATAACAGTTCTGGATATTGTATCATTCTGGTCCCCAATAATCATTGTGACCCTGGTTGTTCATTAGGGCTGTAACTGCATATGGGACTTTATCCCTGATGTTCTGTCTCTGGGGGAGCTTGTCTGCTTCTCTGATGAGGATAACTGTAGCCACCAATGCCCTCAGGCAAGGGGCCCACCCATTGCCACTGTGTGCAATTGTTTAGATAGGTATGTGATCAGTCTCTGCTAAGGCCGACCATTTGTGTCAGAATCCCCAGTGCCATGTGATTTTTCTCATGAATGAACAAATTGAATTCTCGAGTGATATCATGTATGCTGAGGATCAGAGCCTCTGTTAGCAGCTTTTTGATAGCTTTGAAGGCTTCCATTTGCTGGACACCCCATTTAAGAGATTTTCTCTTTGACTTCTTAAGGGTGGCCTATAGGGGCTTCACCCTTTCAGCAAATCCTGGAATCCATAGCTGGCAGAATCCAGCTGTTCCAAGGAATTCTCGTGGTTTCTTCCTGTTGGTCAGTCATGGGACCATGCAGATAACCTGTTTCTTCTCATGTCCTAGAGAGCCATGTCCTGAAATAGTGAATCCCAAGTATTGAACCAAGGAGCAGCATATTTGTGCATTTCTCCAGGACACTGTCTCAGACAAGTATCCTATCTCTGACAAGATTCAAAGAAGGGCATGAGTTCAGGTCTAGCAATCCTGCTGGGATGGGCTGGCCAACAAGAAATCATCTAGATACTGAAGCAATATACAGTTCATGGCATCCCTGGAAAAGCCATCCAGGTCTTTAGCCAGAGCTTCTCTGAACAGTGTAGGGGAGTTTTTTGAATCCTGGTGGCAGCCTTGAACATGTTGAGTCATCCCTCCAGAATGTGCTTCTTCCCATTCAAAAGTGAAGAGGGGCTGGCTCTGAGGGACCAGACACAGGCAGAAGAAAGCATCCTTTAGATCTAGGCAAGTGAACCGTTTGGCCTCTAGTGTTAACAGACCAAGCAGAGTGTAGGGATTGAGCACGACAGGGTTCAGGGTGATAGTTGCATTACTTACAGCTTGAAGGTCCTGGACTAGATGGTACCTCTTTTGGTCGCCTTCTTCATTGGCAAAAGGGCAGTGTAACAGGGGGATTGGCCTTCTCTGAGGATTCCCACTTCTACCAGTCAACCAATGTGCTGCTGGATCCTCATGGGGCTTCCTTAGGACTTCAATATTGTTTGAGCCCTGGCTATAAATCCACAATGATGGGAGATAGGTTCTTTGCCAGACACGGTGGGGCATTTTCAGTCCAGATCTCCAGGTAGTCGCCAGAGGTGAGTAGGGTTTTCCTCTGGGGGCTCACTCTGTGGACTCTCCATTCTTCTTCCCTGGAGGTAATCAATGACAGGATCAGTCTCTCTGGGGGCTTGAGAGCTAAGCCAGTTTTTCATTCTTGGTGAAATGTAATCTGGGCTCCTAGTTTGGTGAGGATGTCTCTTCTCAGAAGAGGGACTGGGCAGTCTGGTGTGTATAGGAAGGCCTGAGTCACCTCATGCCCTCCCAGCCAGCAGCTCCTGGGCTGACAGAAGGTCCTGGTTACCCTGACCACAGTGATTATTCTTTTGTCTAGGGGCACTAGTGGAGTGTTCACCACCAAGTGTTCAGCTTCTGTGTCCCCCATAAAAGCCAAAGTTTGGACTTTCCCTCACATGTTGACCATGGGCTCCTCTGGGCAGAGATCAAAGCAGTCTGGTTGGTTCTAACCTGAGTCCATCCCTGCAGGACCAGTCAAAGGGTTAGGGTCCATCCAGTAAGGGGGCTTGCTAGGGGGTGCTCTTTTGTTGGCACAGGGCCTATGTCCATTTGGGCATTCATCCTCCAGTGGTGGAATTCTTTGTAATATGTACATTGGTCAGCCCCAAGAGTGTGTGCCCCTGTTGGGGTTTGTTTCCACTAAGAGTTGGGCCTTTCTTTAATTGGAGGGGAGCCTAGCCACCCAAGTAAGTGCCTGCTGTCAGGACGGACAACTTCTGCTTCACCTGTTTATCTGCTTGGTGTTGTGCCTCTTGATTGCGGTTGGAGTAGACTTGGTTTGCCACCTCCAGGAGTCAGGTGGCGTGCATGCTAGTGAACCCTTCCAGTTTCTGGAGTTTCTTTTGGTTGTCAAGAGCAGACTGAGCCATGAAGGTGACATTGAGTATTTGTTGGTTCTTGGCAGCCTCATGGTTGATTGGGGGGTTAAATATAAAAGGCTTCACACAACTGTTTATAGTGTTCATTGGGTGATTCATCAGGCTTGTGGGTCACACTGTCTGGCTTTGGTATATTAGTGGGTTTTCCTGTCCCTTCTCAGAGTCCATGGAGGAGTCCTCCTCAGTACAGGATGAGAAATACCAGCCCATTTTTGGAATTAGGGTCTCAGTTGAGGTGGCCTAAGGGGTAATCTTATTTGCCCATGCTTCTGGGTCTATGACTCCAGCTGGTACCTGGTCCTGAAGCCTTCTTCTTGCTCCCTGGAGAATATGCTATGTTTTCTTCATGTTGAACAGGGTAGGGAGGAGTTGACAGTAGTCATCCCCTATAGTTGAGTGCATCTGGAAGATGGATTCCATGAGGTCAATGAAAGTCTTTGGTTTCTCAGAAAAAGTAGGGGTGTGATGCTTCCAGTTCAGCAAGTTAGGCATGAAGAAAGGTTGATAGTAGAAGGCAACTCATCCCAGCTGGATCATGCCATCATTCAGGAATTGAGTTGGACCTCAGACCTTTGGGAGAGGTGCCTACAGCATCAATTGAAGATGGGCAGATCAAAGATAATGGTTGTGTGGGATGTATGGCTCCTTAACAGGCTCCATGGTGGTGAAGGCAGTGGGGTTTCAAGTGGGGGTGGCTGTAGTGGTGCTTTTGGGGTCTCTGGTATGTAAAAGGGAGGCTCTTCCTTTGGCAGCCCCTGGAGTATCTCAGGTCATTGGGAATCTTTCTTAGGGAAGGATCCCCATACAGCGAAGACTTGACTCTGTCCCTTCTTGAGAGCATAATGTCAGACCCTGTATGGACAAGTTTGGGAAATCAAGAGCCACAAGTCGATGTATGTAAACTGGTCTGGTTGACTGGGAGCCCCAGTCATGACTGTCCAGATTGCTCTGATCTGATTTATATCTAGGGTGCCTTTAGAGGATCAATCTGTCCTGAAGGATGGGATGCTGTCAGACTCTGAACCAGTGACTCGAAGGTCCAGCATGGGTGGTTTCCCACTCAGGGAACCAAATGTTAGGGGAATCTCAGTGTCACCCAAGGCAGGAAGAAACCAAGTGGCACCCGGAGAGGTGAAGAGATGAACTTTATTGCTCTGGCAGACCCAGAGGAGCCAAAGCCTCCTAATTCTGGGACCCAAGTTATTGCAAGGTAAGGTTTTTATCAGGTGTTTCTGGTAGGGAAGAGCTTTTATAGCAGTAAATGGAATTTTACAGAAGCAGCACTGCAGGTGCATCAAGGTTAATGTTTAGCTGGGTCAGGAAGTCTCTGTTAGTTGGGACATCTTGTGGTTGGAACATCCTGTCATAGCTTGGGACCTGGTTCTTAGAACTCAGGGGTCTGGGGATTTGGGAGTCTGTTGAAAAGGGCTTTTTAGTTTTACCATCACATTAGGAAAGTCAACACTTCCTTCCCCTATTAGTTTACTTCTGAGGCTTGTCTATAGACAAAAATTTTGACCTAATTTCTCAGAGGACTATGGTCTCAAGTTTGTGGACTTAAGCATAAATCCCAGGAACATACTATTCCAAATTGCTGAAATGCAAATCAGTATTGGCAACAATAACAACGATCCAATCACAGTAGTTATCACCATTATTAAAACTGGGATCATTTTATAAGTAGACAATTCTTACCCAACAAATTCATACAATGTGCCTATGTTCTTCTTGATAATATTAAAGCTCCAAATAGTCAAAACAAAAATGAAACAAATACAATGTGAATCTGTATGATTTCAATCACTAATTATAATAGAATCAACTATATTACTAATTATAATACAAATATAATACAATCAACTATAATACAACTATTTCTTGTTTGTTAATTTCCAAAATCATTCTTTATCTTTAAAGAATATCTTTTCATTTTTCTTCTTCTCTTCTTCTCTCTTCCCTTCTTTATGTTCTCTTCTCTTCCTTTTCTTCTTCCTTTCCCTTCTCTTTTGTTTCCTTAAATTTGAAAAAGGAATTCTTGGTTTAAACAAAAATGAAAACAAAAAAAAAACCAAAAACATTTCCTCGATTTTCTCAAATGAGAAATCATAGTGATATCAGACTTAGGGCAAAAGCCTCAGCTCCTGGGACTCCCAATGGACCTGGCTCAGCCACTCATTCCAGAAAGCCAATTAAAGAGGAGAGTGGTAAAGGCAGGAAAAGGGCTTTATTAAGAGCATGACCTCATAGGGGAGCACAGAGTTCTAATGACCTACCTACAGCAGTCTCAGTGTTATACAGGAAAGAGAAAAAAATGACAAAGAGTAGGGTTTTCCATGGTAGCAGTTGAGGTCCTTTGGCTGGTCAAGGTCTGGTTGATCATTACCTCAGGCAGTTGTCTCAGGTCCACAGTTCAGGGCTTTGTTAGTGCTAAGAAGGTCTCTGTTACTTAGGGGGTAATTTTAGTCCTTTGAGTTAAGATATTCACCAATCAGGCCTGTTGGTCCCAGGATGGAAGGTAACTATTGGGGAGAAGATGCAGGAGATTTCAGAAGAAGGAAAAGAAACAAGATGCAGTCAAGAACAAATGGAGTTAGCTAGATGGATGACTGGGAACTCATTCAATCCCCTACTATCCAGTCATCATCCCATTTCTGTGGGAGAGGGGCCAAAGATATGGCCTTATTATAATAGTGTATTGAAATTTTAGCTTAGAATTTCTATTCAGAACAGCACTCTAATATCATCCCGATAGGGGAATCTCAGTGTCACCCAAGGCAGGAAGAAACCAAGTGGCACCCGGAGAGGTGAAGAGATGAACTTTATTGCTCTGGCAGACCCAGAGGAGCCAAAGCCTCCTAATTCTGGGACCCAAGTTATTGCAAGGTAAGGTTTTTATCAGGTGTTTCTGGTAGGGGAGAGCTTTTGTAGCAGAAAATGGAATTTTACAGAAGCAGCACTGCAGGTGCATCAAGGGTTAATATTTAGCTGGGTCAGGAAGTCTCTGTTAGTTGGGACATCTTGTGGTTGGAACATCCTGTCATAGCTTGGGACCTGGTTCTGAGAACTCAGACTTTGTTCTTTCAGTAGTGTGTCATCTTTGTATATACATATGGAGGTAAAGATCTGTTAAATATGAATTATTTTAAAGCAAATAAATAATGAATTTCTTGTAGAAGTTGGTTTACATAGAAATATTTTGTTTTCTTTTTTTTCCAACACCTACAAGCCAAAAACTTGTCATGAAAATCCTAGCCATGGCAACAACCTATCCCAGGACATTACTTATTAAAGCAGCTTTTGAGCACTGCAATGCGCTCTCTTCAGTTATGGACTGCAGCTTTGATACAGCTTTGCTTCTTTGTATCATTTTGTATCTTAGACTTCTCTTAGAGTATGAAAGGCAGAAGGTGGTGTTCTTTAGTAGGTAGGAGGAAAATGTGGAAACTAAACTTTCATGAAAATGAGCTAGTCAGAAAATAGACACGTTTATGTCTTTCCACAATGTCAGAATTTTAAAACAACAATGAATTCACAAGCTATGTTAATTTCATAGGCTTTAATTCACCAAGTGCTGCTGATTTCACTTGGGATTCACAACTGTTGACAATCATAAATTCTTTTATTCTAATCTTAATTACTAATATTAACTCTCAGATCACCTATTATACCTCATACAATGTTATATGGCCAAGAAAGGGTTAAAGTAACTGCAGAGTGAGAAGGGGTGTTACTGAAAGCAAAAGCAGAGAGCTCTCAAGATTGCAAAGAGAATCACTGCAAATGGTTAGATAAGATATTAACAGAATGAACCCAGTCTCAGAGCTGTTCTGGCCCAGAGCTTCCAAGTGCAAAACTTGTTCAAGGCACAGATCTTGTTCATGGTGAAGAGCTGATTCCAGGATTTACTGGGTCTGGAAAAATGACAGGCAACTGGAGTAGGCTATGTAAAGCAGGGGGACCTTGCTGAGCTGAAGCCCCAAGGGCAAAGCTAGGAATGCTTCCCCTGCAAGTCTTTTGACAAATGCAGCAGATGGGCTGATAAGTGGTCAGTGCATACCACCATATGCCAGTGTTAGGTACCTCTCCTTTTATATGATCCAGGTGATGAAATTGAATAATTTGTTGGTCTGAGGCATTCAATAAGCTCACAGGCCTGGTTTTCAGATATGATTTTGACACATCCATGTATCCATGTGTTCCTGATTTAATTTGATAAATGTATAGGTGGTGGTATTTTGGTAATTAGGTTATTTATCAGCCTGTGCCTCAGAGTTTGTACTGAACAGATGATGGTTGTTTACTTGTACAAACAAGATGTGAAGTCATTCTGCCTCAGCACGTTCACTCAAAATGGAGAAAATTGTTGTTTTATGAATTTATTACTATTCAGTGCTGTTTTATAAAATGGAGTCACTCAGGGCAAGGCAGACCCTGAAAGCCACTGCTCTATATAATATGAAGTAACTTAGACCAGGATACAGCCTGATTGCCACATAAATTGCATTTAAAAAGAAGAAATATTTACCTCAAAAAATTTTAAATTAGATTATTAGTCTTGTATTACCAAAGCAAACACTTGGACATATTCCAATACTAAATATTAATTATATGGGAAAATAATCTAAATTTTGAACTGCTAAAACATAATGAGTGGTTGAATGCTGGCTACTAAATATAAAACGATGCCTATGGTGCACAAGGGCTGGGATTTAGCTCAGTGGGTAGAGTACTGCACTGCAGTCTCTGAGGCCCCGAGTTCAATTCCCAGCACCGCAAAAATGGGAGAAGGGCCTGGCAATCCACTCCCAACGCAATCCTGAAGCACTCGGCCATTGAAAACTCTATGAGGGTCGCTATGAGTTGGATACCGACTGGATGGCACCTAACAACAACAACAATGGTGCACAAATCACAAGTACCCATTGTGTACCTGATAAGTAAGTCATTAACATATGAATTTCTCATCGTCATAATTGTATTTTAGAGAATATTCTTTACAGAAACAAACCATTTTAAAAATCTTTGGAACTTACCTTTTCTATCAAACCATAAGATTACTTCCAGGTTTCTTTTTTAATTTGAAAAAAAAAAACAACAAGAAAAAATTGCTTCATATTTCCTGTGTTAAGCTTAAAATTGATTTTCAATGTGAGTTTGTTTACTGAGTGTATAGGTGTGTTTGAGAATTATAATTTTGTACTGAGCTTTTTATTCTTTTAGTTCTTGGCACTCCTTGGTTGAACCCTCATCCATATCCTAAAATAGTTTATTTGGTTTATTATAATATACTATATAGTATAATTTTCTATACATTTCATTCTGTGAAAAGTGTTGGAAAACGGTACTCTAAAATAATTTTACGTTTTATTATTGAATCATGACATATTTAAATAGTCTTAATTAAATCTTAAATTACAATTACTGATTGCTATATTAAGTTGAGGGTATGCTACCTTCTGTGACCTTGCATAATTCCACTAAACTTGGGGATTCGTTTTTTATTTGTTACTTTTGTACTTTTTCATCAGTAGATTAAGTGTAAGGCCTCATAAAATGAAGCCATGTAAAGAATTTGTTGGGGAGCTGTTTAAAAATGCTATACTCCAGCCCTACCAATTAAATCAGAATCTTTGAGTCTGGCCCAGGTACTAATATTTTTTTTCCTCAAGCTTCTAATGAGGTAGACAAACACATAAATCCAAAGGAAATATGTAAAGATCTATTTTATATTAAAGTATTTTAAAATCATCATTTCCTGAATGGCTGGTCATAATCAGTTTAAAAAGTAGCGCATACATATACATATGTTTTTGGGTACTTAGAGTTGGATCCAACTCATAATTACCCTATGTACAACAGAATAAAACACTATAGAACACTGTGCCATGCACATGATCTTTTTATGTTTGAGCCCATTGTTGCAGTTACTATGTTTCTTCTCATTTTAAGTCATGCCACTTCAGCATAAGGAGGTCCAAAGGGCTTTACTTGATTCCTATCATTAAGGTCAACCCTATTTTGAGGAGGAAACTCTTCCCTAGTCATTTCTTCAATGCCTTCCAATCTATAGGGCTTATCTTCTGGCCCTATGTTTGATCCTGATTCTCTGCTATTCATAGGATTTTCAATGGTTATTTCAGGAGTGGGCTCTTGGGTTCTTCTGCCTAGTCTTTCTTAATCTGGAAGCTCAGCTGAAACCTGTCCATCATGGGTGGCCCTGCTAGTATCTGAGATACCAGTGGCATAGCTTTCAGCATCACGCAACACACAAGCCCTCATAGCATGACATGTATGGCTGTAAAATAAATAGCATTTTCTCTCAATTATAAAATATGTGGTACTGGTATCTAATAATGTATTTCCATTTAGGGACATGTTTGAGAAAAATATTTTATTGGTGCACCACACCCAGCTTCCTATTCTCTCATGCAGAAGTCATAAAACTTTATTCAAAGGGCTTAAAATAGTTACAACTCAGCCAGGCATAGTGGTGCCTGCCTGTAATCCCAGCAACTCAGGAGACAGAGAAGAGAGGATCTCGAGTTCAAGGTCAGAAGCATTCTGCTACAGCTGAGACCCTGACTCAAAATAAAAAAAACAAAAATGGCTTCAGGATGAAGTCCTCTGGTAAAGCATTTGCAAAGTATGTGTGAGTTCCTGGGTTCAACACCCAAGAACTGAAAAAAAAAAAAAAAAGTCAGAACTCAAAATTTAAAATGGCCTCATTAGTGTGCAAATAATCAATGTGTTAAGGAGGTATATTTCCTTTGAGTGAAGTTAACCCAGTGAAAAGTTTATTGTTGTTGTTAGGTGCCATCGAGTCGTGTCCGACTCATAGCGACCCTCAGGATTTTCAATGGCAGATTGTTTTGGCATTGCCTTGGGAGTGGGTTGCCACATCCTTCTCCCATTTTTGCGGTGCTGGGAATTGAACTCAGGACCTCAGAGACTGCAGAGCGGTGCTCTACCAACTGAGCTAAATCCCAGCCCCAGTGAAAAGTAGCATGGCTTAATTCACTCCAAGGACCATACCTGAGAAGTCTGCTTTTTGGAACCTGGTTAACGTGAGCAGAAAGAGTGTGGAGATTTGCTGTGGGTACTGGAAGGTGGTGGTAGCAGATGGGATCACAAGATTAGCTGAAGTATGTAGTAACTACTTAAAGGGAACTGGAGTTTTCTAGATGGGGAGGAGTTTCTAAAGAACCCCAAAAAATTACCTCATAAGAGAAGGAGCTAAAATAAAGCCACCAAGGCCATATTAAGGTTTTGTTGCCTTTCTCCAATCCATTGGAGGAATTAGAAGAAGAAGGTATAAGGAACAAAACAGATTTCAGTATGCATAGTCCTCCATACCAAATGGCAGTTTTTTCATTTAGGGCAAGCCTAAGTTAGGCTAGAGAGAAACCTCAAGTCCAAAGGGATATTGAAACTTTGATTTTAAAAAATGTTATGATTTTAACATGTAATAATTATATATATTTTGGGGTACAATGTGATACTTCAACAGATGCATACAGAATGAACTGAACAATCAGTATAATTAGCAGCTCCATTTCTTTATGAGTTCTTTATACGTGGAGGCTTCAAGCTCTTGTCTTCTAGTTCTTAATAAGTATATTATAGCTTATTGTGAAATGTAGTCACCCTCCTGTGCTGTGAGATGCCAGAATTTATTCCTTCCATCTATCTGTGTTTGATACTTGTTATATATCCTTCTTCCAAGACTCCCTGCTCATCCTTCTCAACCTCTAAAAATCACTATCATATATATTCAGATCAACAATTTTTAGTTTGTAAATATGAGAGAGAATATGTGGCATTTGTCTTTCTCTGGCTTATTTAGAACTGCTTCTCTAGGTAAACTTAGAATTGTGAAAAAAAAAATTATAAGAGGCCATTGTTTTGGACTAAGTCCTACCCTAGGCCACCACAGATCAAACTAAAACTCAAAATAGAGTCTACTATTCTAACATTTTCTATAGCCAAACTGAAACTATGCTGTCTATCTGACTTTTCCAGGAAGTAGTTGAAATGAAAGATAACAGTCAAATTTCCCCAACAGGCCAGATTCAATCAATGTGATAATGAAAAAGCCCTTTTGCCTTTAATCTTTACATCCTTTAATAGTTCAATTCTCATAAAGAGTAACGTGAAATAATCTTATGTTAACCAATTTATTATTTTTCTATTATTTTGTTCCCCCTTACAAAGACATTTAAAGATATATATTCTGTTTTATATGGAGACAAGGTCTCACTATGTAGATCATATTGGCCTTGAATTAGTGAACATCTTTCCTTAGACTTCCAAGTGCTAGTACTATAGGCATCCACACTGTGCCTAGCTACAAGGAAAACAACTTTGAAATTATCAGTTTGTTCTTGTGTTTCTACTTCCTTCAGCCTTAAGTGCCTATAAAACCAAATTCATTGTTTATTGTTGTTATTTTCTTGATATCTATCTATTTATTTATTTATTTAGACAAGCTCTAGATAGCCCAGGCTAGCATAACTCTCAATTCTCTTGCCTAAAGCCAACTTATTTGGCTTAACCCATCAGAACACTCATTCTATGTTATGGAATAGAGTTGTCTGACTCTAGAATTGAAAACAAAGTCAGTTCAGATCTTTAAACTAAATTGCTGTAAATTTTTACCTCAATAGATTATAAAAACTGGAAGAGTAAGTAGTAAGGTCCAGAGTGATGGACATTGCTTATTAATTAAAACATTACTTGGATGCAATCAAATGAGTTTCCAGAATGATGAGCTCCTAGCAATCTTATTGCAGCTTTACCAAGAGAGACTTTCAAAATAATTCTAAAACCTTTAACTTAAGGCCTAACTTGGTGAAATCTATTTATTTGTAGAAAGTTGAAATCCTTGAATTCTTAAACAAGTTTGGAGTTAAGAGAAATTTTGAGAAGGAAGCTATGGGTAGAATTATTGTTGTTAGGTACCATCAAGTCAACTCCAACTCATAGCAACTCTGCGTACAACAGAATGAAACACTCCCCAACACTATGCCATGCCTGGCACTAAGTCAGTACTTCTCTGCTGTTCATGGGGTTTTCAATTGGGGGGCCCCACGTATGGGCGCCAACTCTATGTGGGGTGCGCACCTCCCAGTCTGGCCTGGAGGTTCCAACAGGTGGCTCCACCGCACACACAGATTCTAAGCACAATTCACTCTGGACCCTTGGGTGAGGGGTGCAGACTCCTGTGGCCCTCGGGACCCCAGAGGAGACAGCAGAAAGGAAAAGCCTCAGGAGCTTTTGCCTTCCAGGGGCAAACACCTGTGTTGGTCATCTCGGTGGTCACGAGGAGACAGCTGTTGCTTGGTGAGTGATCAGACGGAGAGCAGGTTCTTTCCTTGTTGATGATTGCAACGGGAGAGCATTCTTTCCTCACCGAAGATCCGGGGGAGAGCAGGAAAGCTATTTCCTCATCAGTGGTCCAGGAAGGAACAGGTGAGAAGGCCTTGCCGAGCCGATGGTGTGGGCAGAAGGTGAAAAGGACCTAAAAGGGCTAAAAAGGCCTAAAAAGGGTCCAGCTGCCACAGAGCATCTCTTTATATATTCGCCCACAGAATGGCCTGAGCCAATCAGCTTTCAGTCCAATTGTCCAATCAGGAAGGGTTTTGTACAAACGTGCAACCAAGTTACTTTCATTTTCCTTAGATTTCTAATTTACAAACCAGATACTCAAAAGCCATTTTCCCAGTTTGGGAGTTTTTGCCAATTTCCTCCCAATTTTTCCCTACATCAATGGTTGATTATTTCAGGATTGTTTCTGGAGTGGGCTTCCAGGTCCTTTTCCCATTTTTGTGGTGCTGAGGATTGAACCCTGGGCCTCAAAGAGTATAGAGCAGCCCTCTATCAACTGAGCTAATCCCAAGACCAGGTTGAATTATAGCCCCTAAAAATTTCATATGTTGAAATAGCATCTATTATACCTCAGAATGTAACCTTATTTGGAAATTGTTGTTAGGTGCCATTGAGTCAGCCGGACTCATAGCAAACCTAAGTGAAACAGGACAAAACACTCCCTGACAGTGTGCCATGCCTGGCACTATTTGTAAGTGCTTCTCTGCTATTCATAGGGTCTTTGATCTTGGATTGTTTCAGGGGTCAGCAGCTGTGGGGTCCTTCTCCCTAACCCACAGCACCTGGTATTTCCAGGCAGTCTTCCATTCAAGGACTAACAGGTCTAACCCTGATTAGCTTCTGAGATCAGACAGGATCGAATGCCATGGTAGTATGACTCTAGACTATTTGGAGATAGTCTTTAAAAAATAACCAAGTGAAAATGGGATTTTTTAAAAACGGGCTTAATCCAATATGACATAATATTTCCTCTTTTTTTTTTTTTTTGGTACTTGGTGTTAAACTAAGGGCCTCACTCTTGCATGCTTTGCAAGTGCTGTGTACCACTAAGCTGCACCCTCAGCCCATTTTTTTTATTTTTTGAGACAGAGTCACACTAAATTACAAAGACTGCCTCTCTCCTTAGCTTATAGATGGCTATCTTCAGTTATACTCTTAATGTCTACATTCTCATATGTATGTCTGTCTCCATATATCATCTTTTTATAAGACTACTATGTTATGTCATCTTTAAATTCAGCATCATGCAAACTCTCTGGGCAAAGATAAAATATAGTCAAGTTATTTGCTAGAATATAAACATATGACTTTTAGTCCATTCCCCAACATGAGCAGTCTTTTCTGTCCAATTTCCTATTGGCCTTCTCAGCTCCCATTAGAATCATCCATAAAGTTCTGATTACAGCTTTCTAAGCTATTTCTACTTTTTTTCCCAAATTCTTCCCACCACCTCATTTCAACTTAAATATGTGAGTAGTGTTAACACCGTTTTTATTGAATTGGGTTTAAAAGAGTGAAAAAGAGATGCAGGATCTGAGGAAGTGATCAGGTTAAAATAGATGATTTGCTTTTTAAAATCGTTAAAGGTTTAATAAGGTAGTTTAAAGTAATGACAAGTGTAATATTCAAGAATTCCAGTGAAACATAAACAAGAAGGTTGGTATTTTTTCCGATAGAATTAAGAGAAAATTCAACAGTTTACAATCCCAACTGTAACTTGTTACCTTCCTGGACTATGTTTTAAATTCATGCATTGCTTATTTATTGGTTAATTTTTTGCAGCTAAACCTGCACTGTAAGATGGACAAATGACCAAAGTTCTGATCTGTTTGAATGAGTAGATCTAGAGAACAATCTTTGACTTTATATGCATTAATACTCTACAAACGTATATAGCTAAATTACAAAAAAGTATAAATCCAATAAATCTACTTCAGATATATAATCATTTAACTTTTTGAAGTTTGCTACATCTACATGCTGATTAAGTCATTGTTACTTCTTGCCTAAATTCTGGTAAAATAATTAAATAGGCTTTTGTACTTCATATAAAAATCTGTTTTTCACATTTTCTATTGTCTTTGGCCACTTATGATTCAGAGTAGTTGCTAATTTAGATTTCTTCATGCAGCACAAAAAATATGAAGGATCTCCACATCTGTCTCTATAGATTTAAGTTATGGTTTAATATATAAATGCAAAAGGTAAGTACTTTCCAGATAACCTGATATTTCCATCAGAGAAATTATATTTATTATCCTTCTTGGAGTTATATTAATTACTTGTACTGGATTAACAATGCCAAATTGAAGAATGTTAATTAATATAATAAGTATTTTTTAATTTTTTTCTTCTTTCAGTTGACCTGTCTTTAGTGAATAAGGATGATGATGCCATCTATTTGTTGGGAAATTCTCTTGGCCTTCAACCCAAAATGGTTAAAACATATCTTGAAGAAGAACTAGATAAGTGGGCCAAAATGTAAGTGTTATTTTAAAAGATACAACTTATATTTCATGTAAGAATTTTAAAATTCACACTAGATTGTCTAATATTTGGACAGGTACATAACAAAATCCTAAGACTTTTGGACATAGAAATTCTAGGGATTATTCAGTTCAATACTCTGATTTTCTTAATCAAATAATTGAGGATCAGAATAAATTTACATGACAAATTATTGGCAGAAGAATGTAAAATTTTACCACATTTAAACATTTAAGTCCCTCCTCTGTGTTGATATATCTACTTCATATGCCACCATTTTGTTTGATTTCGTTAATGATTAACAAAGGAACAAATGTTTAGGATTTTCTGATATTTTTCATGATTAACTTTTGGCTAACCCCAAAACACATGTATAAATCAGCTTGTTGAGAAGCTTGTTGAGAAGGCAATAGTTTGCGTGAAATAAATGACACTTCTCTCCCCAAGGATTAGAAGAAATTGAGAAAGATTCTCCATTTGAATTTAATTAGGCAGTCTTTCTCTAACCATGGAGATGGTGTTATATGAGGAATTCTTAAATCAGAACCATTTTCCCTCCATCTCTTCTGTTACTTTTACTCTTCTGATTGTGAAACCCTTCACTGCCCATTCCTATCTGAACTCTTAATCTTTGTAAATCCAGACTTCTTAACCACCTTGACTATCTCTCTCAAGTGTCACTACTTTTAAAAAGATCTACAATTCCTTAAACATTTAACATTTTTATTAAGATTAATTATTGTATGTGTTTTGGCATACAATATAATATTGTGATATATGTGTATATAAAACGTGTATTGATCAATTCAAAGTAATTCATGTTACTTTTTGTTTACTGCCTTTGAAGCCATCTTTACTAGTTATTCATAAAATGTTACATAGCTTATTATAGACTACTATCTCCAACAATAAAATAATAGAATTTATTAATCCTATCTAATTGTGTTTGGTATCTGTTACCTAACCTCCCTCAAAATGCTCTTGGGTAGGACCCTACAATAAAATAATAGAATTTATTAATCCTATCTAATTGTGTTTGGTATCTGTTACCTAACCTTCCTCAAAATGCTCTTGGGTAGGTGGATTATAGATATCTGTTTTCATCATTTAGACCCAACTTGACAGCACCTAGCAACAATTTTCATCAATTTTATATTCTTAGCTATATTATTAAACCCCTGAAGTGAAACAACCTAGATTTAGGTATTGTTCTGACTTGCCTCAATAATTACTGATAAAGTTGAAACCAGAAACATCTAAATACTTAAATTTTAATTTCATTTCTAAATTTATAAACACTTAAATATTTTAAATTACTAGAAATATTTTTTAAATACTTTCTGGCTATTTGAAATTGAAAAATCAATATGACACTAAGCTAAACTTGAAGGGCAGGAAACAATTTTAGAAAGATGAAAACAAATCTTGTAAGAATTGTGAGGATAAGATGTGGTGGTGCAAGCTTGTAATCCTAGCACTCAGAAGGCTAAGGCAGGAGGATAGCCATAAATTCAAGGCCAGCCTGGTATACTAGTGAGTTCTAGGCAAGGCTGGGCTACAGAGCAAGACCCTGTCTCAAACAAAAACAAAAAGAATTTTGGAGGCAAGAAGACATTTGGCTTTTGTAAAAACTCAGAATATTATTTCTTCAAGCTACTGGTCTTTCATACTGGAAATGATGTCTGGTCTTTAAGTTTAGTTTAGTTTACAATTGCTGTGCTAATGATTAGTATCATGACTATCAGATAAAATGGCAAAATTCTTAATTTTTATGGTTAAAACTCAAAATTCTCAAGTTAGTGCAGGAATGATTGAAGTTTATATAATTTATTAAGCCGTTTATAACTTCATCTGCATAAATTTTAGGCATAAATTGAAAAGTATGTGTCATCACCTTGGAAGATTTTGTGCTACCAGGTTCTAGTATTTAATAAATGAGGGCCATAGTCAATAGAAATAGTTTATACTTATTTTTGGCCTTGGTGTGAGAAAGAACAGAGAAGTAGATTGAATGAACTTGAACTTTAGAGTGTGTCCTTGCCTCTTGGATATTCATTCAGCAAAGCTATGCATTTTTATCCTCTAAATATTTTTTTAAAAAGATGCTACCCTGCTATTCTGTTTGTATCATTATCCTACCTTAGAAAGGTACTTGTTGATTATTTTCAAGATATTAAATTTATATCTCAAGAATATGTCTCTCTGTCACAACAACTTCTATCCCTGCCTTTCACTTTTATGTTTTACTTTATGAAAATAGGCAATTGCATAATCTTACTTAAATCTTTCTAACATTGGACAAATGATTCAGAAATGAGTTGCATTTTAATGCTGCAGGCAATGTAAACTGAATTAAACACCACTTCTGAGCAAAAGATATCCTCTGCATGCTTGCTTTGTTTATTTCATTCATTTGCTTGTTTTAAGCTGTGGTGACTCACCAACCCTGAGGTCCTGACTGCTTCTCAATGTCAGTGATATTTGAGATGTGTGCTTTACTATTCCTTCCTACAGGACCTCTATTGCTGACCCAAAAAGTATTTGTTTATTATTATTTTTCACTCCAAAATAGTTGGCTTATAATATCACTTTTGGCCTTTTCCAGCTAAGTATCTATTGGGAGGAAACCTTTTCCTCTACCAATTTAGAATTTGTTTTTATGTGCCATGGAGTCAGATTTAGTTACAAATGATGAGCAGGCCTGCACATTGATTGTCAACACACAGATTAATGAGAAAACATTTTATTCCACAAGCAAGTAAGCCTACAGAATCACTCTACAAAGAGGAACTCCCTGAATAGCCGAAAATAAAGGTTTAGATGCCAGCTAAATAAAGGGGGTAGCTTTAGGTCTTAGATGGGAAAATATGGAAGGTTCTACTGGGCTTTTTCACGCTGATGCTAAAGTTAATTGGCTGTATCCTTCTGGGCTGGAAGCTCCCCAGAAAGAGATGAAGGCAGCTGAATTTGTCCGTCCAGGAGCTAAGGCTCATCTTTCCTCTGAAGACCGGTTCGTGGCAGGTGTATTTTTAGGAGGCCTTTGTTCAAATTTAGACAGCGCTTCTTTCTGCAGCTGCTTTTTGTCCAGATATTTTCACTTTAATCTTCATAACACTTTGGTGGGTATTTGTCCTTTCAGTGTCTTTCTGGCTACTGCTTTGGTTTCTGTACTAACTCTCTCTTTCATAGGTCTATTTGCCTATATATCCAGGGTCTCCCATTACTGTGGTACTGTGTGTACTCCCATTAACTGATCACCTATTCCTCTGCCTCCTTCAGCCCCACTTCTATCCTGCTCCTGGGCTGCCAATCAAGCCAGGTCAGTGTCTCTCCCTTTTGACCAATGGAAGAGTTATGAGGCAAAGACAGTTACATCTTCACTAAATAGTTTAATGACAATTGAAGTTAATTGCTTCAATGAAAAAAATAATACTAAAGAATTTAATAATAACAACATTTAAAAAATTAATATGCTTTGAAAATAGCAAGATATCACTCAGAAGTACAGATATTATATAGGCCATGCAGGGCCTATAAGATAAAAAATGTCATTGGCTCATATATCATATTCTTCACTTCCATGTCGGATTACAGATATACCACCTATCAAACTTTCTGCAGTATAAACCATTTCTGGTTATAATGTAGGTTGATTTTGTAATTTATATGACTACCAATTTCAGTTACTTATGCTAAAAGCCTGCAGCCATACCATTTTGGCATCCGATCCAATCAGATCTCAGAAGCTAAGCCTGGTTAGTACTAGCATGTAAGATCTCCTGGGAACACCATATACTGTAGGCTTGGGAGAAGGACCCGGCAACCCACTCCCAAAAATCAATCCACCATTGAAAACCCTAAGAAGAGCAGAGAAGCACTAACAATACTGTTTTACCTGTTGTACACAGGGTCACTATAAGTTAGACAACTCAATGGCACCTAACAACAACAACGTGCTAAAGGAAGGTCAATGATAGAAGATAGATTTCTGTGTGTGTGTGTGTGTGTGTGTGTGTGTGCTGGAGATTAAAAACTTAGAAATATTTTAGGACTTGTCATAATCTTTCCCCCTGTTCTTACAAAATACCTGAGACTGGACAACTTACAAAAAAAAAAAAAAAAAAGAAATATATTTTCTCACAATCTTGCAAGATCAAGGAATATACTGCAAGAACAAGCAGATGTACTGTTTGGTGAAGGCTTTTCTCTGCTTCCAAGAGGGTACTTCTTGCTTGGTCCTTGGGCAGAAGGTGGAATCAACTTCATCTCATCTCTTTTATAAGGATGCTAATCCCATTCATGGGTTGGGATTTAGATCGGTCGATAGAGTGCTGCTCTACAGTCTCTGAGGTCCCGGGTTCAATTCCCAGCACCACAAAAATGGAAGAAGGACATGGCACTCCACTCCCAGGGCAATTCTGAAACAATCTGCCATTGAAAACCCTATAAGGGTGACTATGAGTCAGACTGGACTTGATGGCAACTAACAACAACCACAATCCTATTCATGAGGGTTCTGCCCTCAGGACTGAAATCACCTCTTAAGGCCTCATCTCTTAATGATGATTAAGTTTTAATTTACAAATTCTGCAGAGACATATTCAAACTGTAGGAGAACACAAATTGGTTCTTCTAAAACTTATTTAAGGCAAAACTGTGAAAATAGTTTCTTCAGGATCACTTAACTCTGCATTTGTTTTAAAGTGCTTATCATTGTTATACTGCAATTTCATTACCATCTATGAGATTTCTATAGTTGATTAATAACATTTTACTTTGAACTAGGAATTTGGTGAGATGAAAATATTTTAGTAATTTCAATATTTTGGAAGAGAAAAGTTTTGGGGTAATTGAATCCATTTGTTATAAATAATTATTAGCCAAAAGGGTGCTGTGATGATAAACAAAAATAGGTGTGTTTGTTAGAAAGAATAGGCTATAAGCGTAAAGAATTCAGGGAGAAATATTTTATGTTAAGTATTTACTGATGGATTTGATTGTTTAAAGGAGAATAACATGGGTTAATAATCCTAATGGTAAAGTTTAGGTAGAAGGCAAAGATATGGTAGTCCTAAAGAGCATATTGTAAGTTGAGAAATGGATATCATGTCCCTAAGATACAGGCACAATATTTCAAGCCATCTGCACTGTCAAATCTACTAGATAAATGCTGTTCTCTCTTTTTCACAGGATCAACACCTGCCACACTTGTGCCTGCATAGGGATTCTTATAAGAAGAGTGGCAATTTAAGTAGCATTATTTAAAAAAGAGAATAGCCCACTGAATTACACTACAGTGGCAAATCAGCTGGCTGACAGACAATGCTTATTGTACATGGCAATGTGTATGCAGACAGGCACTGATAAAGCATGAGAGAGAGGTGTTCTCCTGAGGCCACTGTACTAAATTCATTCAATTAAGCATTTGTTTCTTAAATTAAAAAGGCATACAAATAAGAAAGTCTAAGAGAGTATATGGTATAATGTTTTAAAAAAATTTGTCAACATCTTTGTTGGCTAACCATCAATTGGATCACAGAAAAAAACAGTTGGAATATCATTAAGGAAGGCTGTGAAAATTTATTTATTTACTTATAAGGAGAAGCTTTCTAAAAAAGTAGGGCCAGTTTTCATTTTGTAGGATGGTTAAAATATGGTCTTATTTTGAAGAGGATTCAAGTTTCTATTAACTTCCTAATTAGACTTTATATTCTACAATCTAATTTCATGAGCAAATACTGCTTATAGACATTTCAGAAAACATCCCACTCACAATGATTTATGCTCTCATAATGAGTTAACTCTTATGTTCTTTTTTCTTTTCCAGTATTTGTAAAATAAGATTGTAACTATGCTACAACTATTTTAAGCACCATTGAATGAGAGCAATATAACATTTTTCTTAACTCTAATACATATGTTTATAACTCCACTTAAATCTACATCACCTCTTCCTAATGAAAGGCCACTTTACTGGGGGTTTATTTGAATAACACTTTCCAAATACACTTCACTACCCCAGGCTAGTAGACTGACAAAATCAGGAAGCAGACTCCATGTGTGATATTTTAAAGAGAGGGAGATGCCAGAAGCATTGCAGGAAGAAACGTATCCTTAAAGATTATTACCACTGCATCTACCAGAGTGAGAAGGAGGTGGCATAATATTCGGAGATATAAATTCTCTGAGGCAGAACATAGAATTTTACTGCCTAAGTGTAATAAGATGTATTGTGCTATCAGCAAAGGCCATGGAGCTCTATGTGATTAAAATAAAAAGGATCCAAGTATTTGCCTTTAACTACCATCTAATGATAATGATTTTTGTCTTTAGCATTTATATTGGAAGTCAAGAAAGAGGCAAGCTGCAGGCTTTCTAATAATAATAATATGAAAGATAATAACTAACAATTGTCCTTCTCTTCCTCCTCGGTTCTTAGCAGTCCATATAGTTCTCAAAGAAAGTCCTCTTCCATTTAGTTTATATGGTAATGGAAATATTACTTTAAAAACTATATTATGCACTACGTGCTGATGAAGGAGGTTTTAACATTAGATTTACACTGGGAAAGATGAATCAGCAGAGGGGTATTCTGCACCCATCTCCTTCACAGGTTATCTCATTTATTTTTCATGGCAATTTTTTAAAGTATATACTTTCATTCATTTACTTTTTACAAATATGGAGAATCAGGGCTTATATGCTACTAATCAATGTCATCTTACACCAGTAGAGACCTAAAGTTAGCTCATGCTAGGTAATGAAAGTCAATTGTTAAACATGCAGAATTTTGTTGGTAGCATGGACTTGGTCATGATGGATGATTACACCCTGAAAATCTGGTTCAATCAAAGGCTCAAGAACAGGACCCCCATTATCAACTCTCACTACCCCTTTAGAGCAGATTTCACAGCTCATCACATCCAGCTTACTGAATTTTAGTACATAGATTCAAACCCAAGCTTGTACTAGACAAAAACATGTTCATTTCTTTCTTCCAAGTCAACAACATTTTGGATGAAGAACAATGTAATTCAGAGCTACAGAAGATAATATGCACATAATAGAACTCAAACCAGTTCCCCTTACTCTTTGACTTAATTTTTAGCATATTTTTCAAGTATATTTGCCTAGATTTGATGGAAATTTCTTGAGACTAAAGTATTTTTATGTATTTTGTGCTTCTTCATTAAGCCTATGATATATTTGCTAGAATAATAAAATTAAGCTGGAATATAATTTCTAGAAAATAGGTCAAGGTGTAGTGTTGGTTTTGATTGTACTCAGTTTTATTATTTGCCTAATATGTTATCAGCATAGTCATATTTTATACACTCCTATTTACTTTACAGTTTGTACTTTTCTTTTAAAATTAAATTTATAATTGTTTCAGTCTCTATCCAAAAACAAACAGTATGCATGTTTTAGTACAGATACTGCTATATGCTACAAGTATACAAATAGTGTTCAAATAGTCTTGAAATTTTAAAAATAATACTTTAGACACTAAAACATAGTAAAATAATGAACTATCATATGAGCAATCTCTCCAACCCTCAACAAAAAGAAAACCAAGAAATAATTAAAATTTAGAAGTTAAAAAATTGAGTCCTTATGTATTACTTTTGGGCTTTAAAATATTATGCTTTTATATAATTACTTGTCTAGAGCCATACCACCCTGGCATCTAATCTTATCTGATCTTAGAAGCTAAGCAGGGTCAGGTTAGTATTTGGATGGGTGAATGTATGGGAATACCTGGTGCTGTAGGTGTGAGAGAAGAATGTGGCAGCACACTCCCAAAACAATGATCCACAAAAAAACTATGAATAGCAGAGAAGCACTGACATAGTGCCAGACATGACACAGTCTTGGGTGTATTTCGTTCTGTTGTCCATAGTGTTGCTATGAGTTGGACATGACTCTAAGGCACCTAACAGCAACAACAGCATATAATTACTTAGACACTTTAAAGGCCTAATACAAGTGTAGGCTTGCTAAAGGTGATATTTAGTCCCCCCCCTCCATTTCACCCTCCCACACACTCACACTCTCACATACTAAACTAAGAAATATTTATGTCTCTTTTCAATTTCAGGGGAGCCTATGGTCATTTTGTAGGGAAACGTCCTTGGGTCATAGGGGATGAGACTCTTGTTGGCCTTATGAAAGACATTGTAGGTAAGTACACAGTGCAATGAATTCTTTTCCAAAAGAATTGTAAAGATATTATTATTTAGTTATAAACATAAGTAATAAGCCAAAATCTTATTGAATAATATCCTGATTCTCCATTATAAGGGTTAAGTCCACTTTTAACTTATATATTTTTTTCATTCAAAGGTTGCAATAATGAATATAAGTAGATTATTTGATACAAAAACAAAATATGTGTTATTATTTTTTCTTGTGTACTTTTTATTTCTTTATTTAGAGGTACTAGTAATAGAACCCAATGCTATGCAAGTGTTCTACCACTGACCTAGATCCTCAGCCCCTTGAGTACTTTTATTTATTTATTTGTATTGGTAGTTTTTAATGTACAACTTAATGGGTCTCATTATGACATTTCCATGTATACATTCCATTGTACATTGCTCATATTCACTTCCCCCTTACCATCTCATGAACCCCCTTACCCACCCTCTCCCTCCCCACCAATGATCTACTTTCTACTTGCATGTCATTTTTTTTGTATATTTATCTATATATGTATTTCCCAACTTGTCCATGAGAGCAACATACATAATATCTTCTTTCTTTTCTCCCTTTATCTTTTCTTCTTGCCACCTCTTCCTTTTGTTTCATCCATTATTTTTCCCTGCTTAGGTCCCATCTGCTTTCATAATCTATGTTGTAATAATGAATATATATTGAATTCTAGCGTCAACATACAAGAGAAAACACGTGATGTGTGATGTTTATCTTGCTGGGTCTGGCTTATTTTGTTTTAATGTAACTTTTCTTTATACCAACAAAGACTAGCTGGAGAAAGAATCCGGAAAAACAATCCCATTCACAATAGCTTCTTCTTCTTCTTTTTTTTTTTTTTTTTTTTGTGGTACTGGGGGTTGAGCTTGCATGCTCTGCAAGTGCTGGACCACTGAGCTGCACCCTCATCCCATTTTTTTGCTTTTTGAGACAAGGTCTCGCTAAATTACACACACTGCCTCTGGTCTCGAATTTGCGATCCTCCTGCGTCCGCCTCCCGAGCCGCTGGGATTACAGGCATGTGCCACCACACCCAGTTCTATTCACAATAGCTTCTAAACAAATAAAATACCTAGGAATAAATCTAACCAAGGAGTTGAAATGAAAACTTTAAAACACTAAAGAAAGAAATTGAAGAAGATACTTGAACGTGGAAAAATCTCCCATGCTCATGTATTGGAAGAATTAATAGTGAAAATGACTGTATTACCAGAAGAAATATCAAAATCCCAATGACATTCCTCACAAAAATAGAGAAAACAATCTTAAAATTCTTATGGAAGCACAAAAGACCTCAAATTGCTAAGCAATACTAAGCAGAAAGAATAATGCAGAGAGCATCACAATTCCTGATTTTAAATTATACTACAAAGCTTTAGTAACAAAAACTGCACGCTACTGGCACATAAACAGATATGTAGATCAATGGAACAGACTATAAGATCCAGAAATAAACTCATGCAACTACATCCACCTGATATTTGATAAGGCAACAAAAATGTATGTTTGAAAAAAAAAACAACTTTTCCACAAATGGTGCTAGCAGAACTGAATAGCCTCATGCCGAAGACTGGAATTAGATTCCTATCTCTAACCTTGCACACACAAAAAAAAGAGCTCAAAATGGATCAATAACTTTAATGTAACATCTGAAACCTTGAAACTGCTGGAGGAAAACAAAGGAAAAACACTGCAAGACAGGCATAAGCAAAGACTTTCTGAATAAGACCTCAAAAGCACAGGAAACAATGGCAATAATTGGGAAATGGGATTTCATGAAATTAAAAAGCTCTTGCACAGCAAAGGATGCAATTATGGTAGTGAGGAGACAGCTTACAGAATGAGAGAAAATCTTTGCCAGCTAAAGATTAGATAGGGTATTGTTGTTGTTGTTAGGTGCCATCCAGTTGAGTCCGACTCATGGCGACCCTAAGTACAGCAGAGCAAAACATTTGCCGATTCTGTGCCAGGCAAACGATCTCATTTATGGTTAAGCCCATTGTTACAAACACTGTGTCAATCCATCTGGTGGAGGGTTTTCCTCTTTTGCGTTGACCTGCCACTCTCCCAAACATGATGTCCTTCTCCAGGGATTGATCTCTCCTGACTACATGTCCAAAATATGTAAGACGCAGTTTGACCATTCTTGCTTCCAAGGAGCAATCTGGTTGCGCTTCTTCTAAGACAGATCTGTTGGTTCTTTGGCAGTCCATGGTGTTTTCAATAGATGTCTCCACCACTACAATTCAAAAGCATCAATTCTTTTTCCGTCTCTCTTGTTCAATGTCCAGCTTTCACAACCATATGATGTGACTGAAAATACCATGGCATGAGTCAGACACACATTTGTATTCAATGTGACATCTTTGCTTTTCAATACTCTAAGGAGATCCTTAGCCACAGCTTTTCTTAGAGCAATGCATGTTTTGATTTCTTCACTGCTGCTTCCACTGGTGTTGATAATAGAGCCAAGCAAAGCAAAATCTTGGACAACTTCAATCTTTTCTCCATTTTTGTGAAGTTGCGTGCTGACCCAGTCGTAAGGATTTTTGTTTGTTGATGTTTAGTCGTAACCCATATTGAAGGCTGTGATCTTTGATCTTCATCAGTAAATGTTTTAAATCTTCTTCACTTTCAGCAAGCAGAGTTGTGTCATCTGCATAACGCAAGTTGTTAATGAGTCTTCCTCCAATCTTGATGCCTCATTCTTCCTCATGAAGTCCAGCTTCTTGGATTATTTGCTCAGTGTATAAATTGGAGAGATAGGGTGAAAGTATACAGCCCTGATGCAGACCTTTCTCAACTTTAAACCATGCAGTGTTTCCTTGTTCTATTAGAACAACTGCTTCCTGGTTCATATACAGATTTCTCATGAGCACAATTAGGTGTTCTAGTATTCCTATTTTCTGAAGTGTTATCCATAATTTGTTATGATCCACACAATCAAATGTTTTTGCATAGTCAATAAAACATAGATAGACATCTTTGTGATATTCTCTGCTTTCAGCTAATATCCACCTGACATCAGCAATGATGTCCCTGGTTCCCCTCCATCTTCTGAATCTCTCGTGATTTTCCAGTAATTCCTTGTCTATATACTGCTGCAGTCACTTCTGAGTGATCTTTAGTAGAATTTTGCTTGTGTGTGATATT
Organism: Pedetes capensis; assembly: GCA_007922755.1. NCBI lineage: Eukaryota > Metazoa > Chordata > Mammalia > Rodentia > Pedetidae > Pedetes > Pedetes capensis. The sequence goes on from VMDO01022954.1 coordinate 31,465, forward strand.
AATGATATTGTCTGATAGTTTGCACATTCAGTTGGATCCCCTTTTTTGGGAATAGGCACAAATATGGATCTCTTCCAGTCAGTTGGCCAAGTAGCTGTTTTCCAAACCTGTTGGCACAAACATGTTAACACCTCCAGTGCTGCATCTGTTTGTTGAAACATCTCTGTTGGTATCCCATCAATTCCTGGAGCCTTGTGTTTCACCAGTTCTTTCAAGGCAGCTTCCACTTCATCCTTCAACACCATTGGTTCCTCTTCATATGCAACCTCTTGGAATGGTTGGTCATCTACCAGTTCTTCTTGTATAATGACTCTGTGTAGTCTTCCCATCTTCTTTTGATGTTTCCTGCATCATTTAATATTCTCCCGGTAGAATCTTTCACTACTGCCACTCGAGGCTTGAATTTTTTCTTCACTTCCTTAAGCTTGAGAAACACAGAGCGTGTTCTTCCCTTTTGATTTTCTGCCTCCAGCTCCTTGCACATGTTATGATAATATCTGTTTTTGTCTTCTCGAGCTGCCTTCTGAAATCTTCTGTTTAGTTCCTTAACTTCATCATGTCTTCCTTGTGCTTTAGCTGCTCGAAGTTCAAGGGCAAGGTCCAGTGTCTCTTTTGACATGTAGTTTTGTCTTTTCTTTTTTTCTTGTCTTTTTAAGAACTTTTTGCTTCCTTCTTGAATGATATCTTTTATGTCATGCCACAACTCTTCTGGTCTCCTGTCGTTTGTGTCTAATGCATTAAACCTATTCTTGAGGTGGTCTCTGAACTCAGGTGGGATATACTCAAGGCCATACCATGGCTCTTGTATACTTGTTGTAATTTTCTTCAGCTTCAGTTTGAACTTGCACATGAGAAGTTGATGGTCTGATCCACAGTCAGCACCTGGTCTTGTTTTGACATTTTGTACAGAGCTTTTCCATCGTCTCTTTGCACATATGTAGTCAGTTTGATTCCTGTATGTTCCATCTGGTGAAGTCCATGTGTATAGTCTGTTTATGGTGTTGAAAAAAATGTATTTGCAATGAAAAGGTCATTGGTCTGACAAAATTCTATCATGCGATCTCCAGGTTCGTTTCTGTCACCAAGACCATATTTTCCAACTACT
>VMDO01022955.1:0-32541 GCA_007922755.1 Pedetes capensis
TTTTTTTTTTTTTTTTTTTTTTTTTGTACTGGAGGTTGAACCCAGGGCCTCACATCTGCATGCTTTGCAAATGCTGGACCACTGAGCTGCGCCCCTAGCCCCCCGTTCTTTTTTGACTTTTTGAGACAGGGTCTCCCTAAGTTACTCAGACTGCCTCTGGTCTCAAACTTGCGATCGTCCCTCCTCTGCCTCCGGAGCAGCTGGGATTACAGGCGTGCGCCAGAGCACCCGGCGGCATTGTTGTTGTTAGGTGCCATTGAGCGAGGTCTAACTCATGCTGATCCTATGTACAACAAATGAAACACTGACACCATGCCATGCCTGGCTCTATTGTCAGTGCTTCTCTGGTATTCATAGGGTTTTTGATGGCTGATTGTTTTGGGAGTAGGCTGCCTGGAATCTTCTCCCAAAGCCTACAGCACCTGGTGTTCCCGGGCGGTTTCACATCTAAGAACTAAGCAGGCCCAACCTGCTTAGTTTCTGAGATCAGATGAGATTGGATACCCGAAAAGGGATGAATAGGCAGAGCACAGGAGATTTTTGTTGTTGTTGCTGTTAGGTGCCGTCAAGGCGGTATCCGACTCATAGTGACCCTCTGTACAACAGGGGAAACACTATTGTCAGTGCTTCTCTGCTATTCATAGGGTTTTCAATGGCAGATTGACTTTGGGAGGGGGTTTCCTGGTCCTTCTCCCAAGCCTAGACCTTCTGGTGTTCCCAGGTGGTCTCCCATCCAGGTACTAACCAGGCCTGACCTTGCTTAGCTTCCGAGATCTGACAGGATCGGCTGCCACAGGGCTACAGCTGCAGGCAGGGGATTTTTAGGGTGGTGAAATGTTCAGTATGGTAATATAACGGGGAGTACGCGTTCTCATGAATTTGTTCAAAATGTATAGAATGTACGACACCAAGAGTGCGCCCTAATGTAAACTATGGATTGCTTAATGACAATGGGCCCATACAGGTTCACCAGTTGCTACAAATGTAGCACTGTAGTGAGGGATGTTGATAATGAAGAAGGCTGTGTATGCATGGGGGCAGAGGGTCTATGGAAATCCCTTATATATTCTGCTTGAGTTTGCTGCAAACTTAAATCTATGCTAAAAAAAAATAAAGTCTGTGAAAATAATGAAGAAGAAATAATGATGTTCTTGGGGAAAAGAAATACAAGAGAATTTTTTATCTCAGACTCACATTGGAAGAAAGGCTAAAGGAAGTTCTTTACTCTGAAGGGAAATGCTAATAGATGGAGAAACTCTGGTGTGCAGGGAAGAAGAAGAGTCTTGGAAATAATTACTATGCAGATGAATGTAAGATAGTACTTTCCTAACCCTTTAGAAGACAATTCATGGTTTAACAGATAAATGATAGAATTGTAACACATTGAAGTAAAATGTGTAACAATAGTAATTGAAAGGGTGAGTGGGGATACATGGAATTAGATTACTGTATGTTATGTTATGGGGCTGGGATTTAGCTCAGTTGGTAGAGTGTTGCTCTGCGGTCTCTGAGGTCCCAAGTTTGATTCCCAACATCGCAAAATGGGGGAAGGACATGGCAACCCACTCCCAAGGCAATCCCGAAACAATCAGCCATTGAAAACCCTATGAGGGTCGCTATGAGTCGGACACGACTCGACGGCACCTAACAACAACAACAGCATGTTATGTTATATGTGAAATGGGGTGACATTCATTCAGGCTGGGCTGTAATGAGTCAACAATGCATATTGTAAGCCTTCAGAAATAAGTAAAAGTAATACAAAGAAGCAGAGCTGAAAATCCATAAAAGGACGATGTCGTTGTTGTTTGGTGCCCTTGCGTCCGGTCTGAATCAACACTGTGCCATGCAGAGGGTCTTTGTTATGTTTAAGCCCATTGTTGCAGGAACTGTGTTGATCCATTTAGTTGAGGTCCTCCTTTTGGTTGTGGATCCACCATTCTCCCATACATGATGTCCTTCTCCAGGGATTGGTCCCTCCTGACACCATGTCCAAAATACATAAGGCGCGATCTAACCATCCTTGCTTCCAAGGAGCACTCTGGTCACACCAACAAACAAGTGGGGTATAGGATGACAGAACATAAAAACTCATCAACCCAGAAGGCAGAGGTGAAGAAATAAAGGGAAAAAGAGAAGGGGACGTAGAAAACAAGTGGCAAGGGAGTAGAATTGGCCCAATCACATAATTTCATTATCTGCAAATGAATGGAACCCTCCAGTTTAAAAGAAAGATTACCCGTCTGGCTAGGAAAGAAGGCTGTGGATTTCTGCTGGCAGGCACAGTGACGCGGTACCCCCGGGAAAGACTCTTGCCCACACATACCCTACAGAGAATGACTCCACAACCTGGATATAATGCAAAATGCAGATGGCACTGGGGGACAAAAACAAGCAGAGAGTCTTCAGAAGTGCTCAGACAGGAATCCTAAGTGCAGATCATAGGATGGTGGTGGAGGAAGCTGAGGACTTGGGGGGCAGGGATGCATTATGTGAACTCTCATTATTTTCTGCCCAGTTTTGCTGTGAACCTAAATGTTCTAAAACGTAGTCTGTGGAAAAAATATTATAGGCCTATGTCCAAATAAACAAACAAACAACAACAACAACAAAAAACCCCACAGAAGCTAGCCTAGAGGACCTTCCAGTGGACAAATTTGGGACAACTGGTGGCCCCAAATAATGATAGCAATGAGAAACCCACTGACTATAATGAAAGTCCACCTGCCACGTGTCTACAATTACATGAATAAATAAATATGGGGAAGGAAAGCTCTGTCTTCAGGAGAATGCTGACTAATAAATGTAGAAGGAGAAGTGACGTTAGGAAATCATTAGTGTTTTGTGGGCGGGGCTTCAAACCCAGGAAAAGCTCAATTCAAGTTTGAGCACGGGTTCACTATGCTAAAAGGTAGAGGGCTCAGGTTCAGTTCAGGCTCCGGTTTAATCCTATGTGTAGATATCAGGGCTTCCAACCAAAGCCAAACCTTAACCCTGAGTGTATTCTGCTTCAAGCATCTAAAAACTGTTTGTTTCTGAACCTGAACCCAATGAAAAACTGGGATTTGGTTCAGCTTTAAATGTTTTTGTTTGTTTGTCTGTCTGTATCGTTGTTGTTGTTAGGTGCCATCGAGTCGGTAACTGACTCATAGCGACCCTCATAGGGTTTTCAAAGGCTGACTGTTTTGGGATTGCCTTGGGGGTGGATTGCCAGGTCCTTCTCCCATTTTTGCAGTGCTGGGAATTGAACTTGGGACCTCAGAGACTGCAGCTCAGCGCTCTACCAACTGAGCTAAATCCTAGCTCTCTGTATCATTAGCTACTTAAAACTTGAAAAAAAAAAGAGTTATTTATCTATTCACACATAGCATTAAAATTTTAAACCAGAATGTGACCCCAACCCTAACCCTTTAAATTTTAACAAACTAAGCCTGAACTCAAACCTGAACACAACTTTTGCCAGATTTGAAGCCCTGGTGAAGACTGAAAAGAAAAGCAAATTTATCATACTAAACAGTTTCTGTTATAGACTAGATCGTGGCCCTCCAAAATTCCTATGTTGAAACCCAATGCCCAAGGCTTTAAAATGTGAGTGTATTTGGAGATAGTTAAAGTGAAATGAGAGGTCCCACAGGTGGGACCCCCTCCCCACCCAACTGGAGTGCTTGTACAAAGAGGAAGGCACATCAAGGATGTGGGTACACAGGAGGTGGCCGGTGGCCAGCTGTTGAGATGCACAAGTCAGCAGAATGCGTGCGTGACCCGTACCTCCATGGTTTTGCCCTTTTGTCTTAAGGCTCTATCTTCCAGGCGCCATTCTGCGAATTCCTTTCTAAGCCATGCCATGATTCTTAGAAAAGATCACAAGAACAGAACGCTCTGGGACAGATCAGAGGGCTGTAGATATGGGCAGTCACTTCCAAGAACTCCCAGACCTCAAGATAACACAAAGGGCATACTTCAGCAACTCAGAGCCCCAGCTTATTTTGACTTTCAAAAGCAGACCCCACTGCCTCTGAAAGGCATACTTCAGCAACTCAAAGCCCCACTTTATCTGACTTCTACTTTCTCCACCCCTTCCTTCCCTGCTTGTAACCCACAATGAAAACCTTTACCCTGCAAGGAGTCAGGGTCCCGACACTGAACCCCTGCGCCAGTGAGGTGCGGTACCCCCCAGCTTGAGCTTTAATAAAGGCTCTTTGTTATTGCGTGTGACTTCGGACTCCCTGGTGGTCTTTGGGGAACTTGAACTTTGGGCATAATACTGTAAGCCAGCGAGAGCCCTTTTGAGGAAACCAGACCTGCCAACACCTTGACTTGACAACAACTAACTTGACAAAGTGATCACAACAAACATCCCTGTGGACATCAGTATGAAACCAACACCACATCCCTTGTCTGTTACACGCCGACAGGAGCACATCTCTTCAGTAGCACTCCTGCCCCACATGTAGAATCTGAATCTAACCATGGGGGGCACTGGCCATGGAGTTACAGCCTGGAAGAATAACTGGCCTGGCCTCTTCAGAATACAAAGGCTGTGGATGGCAAAGAAAGGTTGAGAAGTTGTTCCGGATTAAAGAAAACAAGAGAGACAAAACCAGATGCCGCGCCCTGCCCCACCTGCATCAGGTCCTGGTCTTGGAACAAAGTGGCTGAAATGGAAATTATTGTAACAATGAAACTTAGAGCTAGCCTGGGTTAGGTAATACAATTCCATCGATATCAAAGTTTCTGATTTTGACATCTGTCTTCTGAATATGCAGAATATTCTCTTATCTTTGAGATGTACTGTGTACTGTCTAAGAAGGCAGGTGGCGTGATGTCTCCAATTTACAGATGGTTCAGGAAAAATGCACATGTATATATATGTGTACACATGCATGTATGTGTGTTAAATACATAGGTGCATGTATAGACACATGTTGTTGTTGTTGGGTGTCATCAAGAGAGATGCGACTCATAGTGACCCTGTGTACAACAAAATGAAACATTCCCTGACCTGGCACCATGCACATGGTCTTGTTATGTTTGAGCCCATTGTTGCAGCTACTGTGATTTTTCTTATTTTGAGTCATGCCACATCAGCAAAAGGAGGTCCCATGGGCGTTACTCTATTCTTGTCATTAAGGTTGACTCTACTTTGAAGAGGCAACTCTTCCCCTAAATTTGCTAAAATTTAGAGGGTTAGGGTTGGGGTCACATTCTGGCTTAAACTTTTAATCCTATGTGTGAATAGATGAATAACTTTTTTTCAAGTTTTAAGTAGCTAATGATACAGACAAGCAAACAAACAAAAACATTTAAAGCTGAACCAAAACCCAGTTTTTCATTGGGTTCAGGTTCAGAATTCTTGAATGCCTTCCAGCCTGGAGGGCTCATTCTCCAGCACTGTATTTGACAGTGCTTCTCTACTATTCATAGTGTTTTCAATGGCTAGTTGTTTCTGGAGTGGGCTGCCAGGTCCCTCTCCCTAGCCTGTCTTAGTCCGGAAGCTCAGCTGAAAGCTGTCCACCATGGGTGGCCCTGCTGGTATCTGACATACTGATGGCATAGCTTTCAGCATCACAGCAACACGCAAACCTTCCCAGCGTGGAAAGCTGACAGATATGTGAGGGATATACACAAAAAGGGATATACACAAAAAGGGATATACACAAAACGGGATATACACAAAACGGGATATACACGAAAAGGGATATACACAAAAAGGGATATACACAAAAAGGGATATACACAAAACGGGATATACACAAAACGGGATATACACAAAACGGGATATACACAAAAAGGGATATACACAGAAAGGGATATACACAAAAAGCCTATGTTTTAAAAGAAGAAAAAGAAAGCCAGGCTGGAAGAAAATATTTATGACATATGTATCCGGAAAAGAACATGTATCCTGAAGATATTAATAACTTCTGCAATTCACTGATAAAAAAGAAAAATATTAATCTATTACCACGAAGGCAAGTCAATGGGTCAGAAGGGCCAGGAGCCTTGCTTAAGACCAGCAGCAGCTACCTTCCCTATACAGCAAGTATCACCTCAGTTCATTTGTATTTAGCATATGAAAGAATTTATGTTGTTGCTGTTATTAGGTGCCGTCGAGTCGGTATCTGACTCATGGCGACCCTGCATACAACAGGTGAAACACTATTGTCAGTGCTTCTCTGCTATCCATAGGTTTTCAATGGCGGATTGAATTTTGGGAGTGGGTTGCCAGGTCCCGAGCCTATAGCACCTGGTGTTCCCAGACGGTCTCCCATCCAACTAATAAGCAGGTCCGACCCTGCTTAGCTTCCGAGATCTCACAGGATCAGATGCCACAGGGCTATGGCTGCAGGCGAAAAGAATTTATAGGTGCCACAAAATAAAGTAAAAAATATAGTTTAGTAAAGGTAAAGAATATAGACATAAATACTACAGATAGTATGCTTTCGAGACGAGAAAGGGGGCAGTAGTGAAGGGCTACAGCTGCCTAGAGCCGAGGTCACACGTGTCTTTTATAGTGAAGTCTGGGCCCTCAGAGGAAGAAAGACACATTCCAGGGGTCTATGCCTGGGACGGGCTGATGGACTCCCCAAAGCCTTCTAAGGAAGGGCTCAGAAGGTTAGGAGTCTGGATGGCCGTGATCTTGAGAAGGGGGCAGGCTCCGCTGAACAATGTCCTTTTCACTTGCTGGAGGCAGGTGAGTCTCACCCAGTCCTGATCATCCTTCTGGGCTAATTAGGGTGGTTTTAGTCCCGGCTTCCTCCTGGCAGGGAAGCACTGACTGTTAGATCAAGGCATTTGTCTCAGACGGGGCTGACATTGGCAGTCACACCTCAGGTGGCTGGAAGCACACGGCTGGAAAGCAAATGGCTGGGAAACAGGTGGCCGCAGAGGCCTCTTAAGTCCCTTTGTTCCTGCCCGTCACCCTCTATGAACAGAAGCGCTGTTCACAAGCGCCTTCACACAAGAAGATATTTAAATGACCAAGTAGCTCATGAAAAGCTGAGGAGGGAACTACAAATTAAAACCACAGTGAGGTGTCACTGTATGTCACTATGTAACGGTAAGCATTAACAGGACCAAGGCTGATAGTGTCAAATGCCCTTAAGAAGATGCAGCACCGGAAACGCTCCTGTGATGCCTTGGGGGAGCAGAGCAGCAATGCCACATTGGGAAACTGGCAGTTTCTCGTGAAATTGAACACAGAGCTCCCCTTTGACCTAGCAGTTCCAGTTCTGGGTATTTATCCAAAAGAAATCTCAAAAATACATCCACAAAAAAATTTTTTTTCATGCAATTGTTCCTAGCTGCTTTCTCTACAATAGCCCCAAACTGGAAACAACCCAAATGGCAATCAATGGAACAATGGAGGAACAAATTGCGGTGAGTCAATATAAGAGGTACCATCAAACAACAACGGGAAAAATTGCACACAACAGGAAGAGCCTCCAAACCCTGCTGAGAGGCAGAAATCAGGTGCACGCAGATGAGGGGTTCTGTGCCCGTGCATTCCTACGGGGCAGCGGGCCAGCCTCACGCTGGTATGAATCAAAGCCATGGCTGTCGCTGGAGAGGGGCGTGCTGATGGCATGTGGGTGTGAACTTTCCAGGGAGATGGAAATGTTCTGTCTGAGTTTGGGGAATTGGTTACAGGAGTGTGTGCACTTTCAAAGCTCATCAACCTGGGATCTAGTTTGCTGCATGTAAATTCTACTTCAATTCTAAAAACCACACACGCAAAGGACCAGGGACTTCCACAGCAAAATAGTATGTTAAATAAGTTAAAAGAGCCTGCACTGTACTGGGGGCTGGGGTTTAGCTGCTTGGTAGAACGCTGTTCTGCGCTCTCTGAGGCCCTGAGTTCAGTCCCCAGCACTGCAAAAATGGGCTAAGGATGTGGCAATCCACTCCCAAAGCAATCCTAGCAAACAATCAGCCCTTGGAAACCCTATGAGGGTCCCTATGAATTGGATTTGAGTTGACGGCACCCAACAACAACAAGAGCACCTTACCGACTTGAACCAGCCAAATAGGTTCCCACCCGCCCTGGAAATGGAGACAGCTCACCTGCAAGGGTGGAGTCCCCCTACCTTCCCTTGGAGATGAGGAAAGGCCCCTTACTCAGGAAAGCCTCTGGCCCCTATTTCTCTAGCACAGCGAGGGGCATCTGTTGGGCACAGCATCTGGATCGGCCAAGCGTCTTTGCACACAGAGCAAAGCAGAGGGTCTTACTAGACTCCGCCTTGGGTTTATCCCAAGACAATGTCTTCAGTGCTCCCAGGGCAGAGGGGGCAGAAAGGACAGACTCCCCCAAGAGGACCAGATGGCCAGGCCAGAAGGTGACTGGAAGCATCCATCAGGCTGTGCAGAATTGGCTCCGACCAGAGAAAGCCTGATTCTGGGTTTGGGGTAACAAAAATGCTGGAAGGGTCTTGGAGAAGTCTTGGGGAGGGATTCGTGGGTTCCTTGAGGCGACTGGAGCCTCCAGATGTGGCGAGACAGTGGGGAGCCTTAGAGGCAGCTGTGGGAGCCAGAGGCCTAACTGGGGATGGGTTTCCAGATTTTTCTGGAAGTGTCTGAGCAAGGATGGTGGTGATAATGAGCTGGCCAGAAGCTGATGTGAGGTGGACCTGGAGAGGAGCCAGAGGGGCTCAGGCCAGAGAAAAGGAGCTTGGGATTATCCACCCCTTCTTCTTCTTCTTTTTTTTTTTTTTTTTTTTTTTTTTTTTTTTTTTTTTTTTTTTTTGCAGTACTGGGGGTTGAACCCAGGGCCCCACGCTTGCATGCTCTGCAAGTGCTGGACCACTGAGCTGTATCCCCAACCCATTTTTTTTTTTTTTTACTTTTTGAGACAGGGTCTTGCTAAGTTACGCAGGCTGCCTCTGGTCTCGAACTTGCAATCCTCCTGCCTCTGCCTCCCGAGCTGGGATTACAGGCATGTGCCACCGTGCCCGGCTGAGGGCCAGTTCTTCAGAGGGGAAGATGGTGCCCGTCACAAGCCAGTCTCTGGGGCGCCAAGTGTCGCAGTGAGAAGCTCCCAGGGCTGGCCGTGCCTCTCTAGGATTCAGACCCCAGAGATCAGACCCCAGCCTTCCACAGAGAGCGCTGCCTACCGTGCCCTGTCCCAGCCCCTGGCTGGACAGCCCTCCCTCCCCAATGGGATGCCCAGGCTGTCCTGAATCTGGGCTCCAGAGGCCCCACCTTGGGGACCAAGCTGGCCACGAAGTCTCCTGCTGCAAGGCCACCCTGAGCCCTGCTCCTCTCTCTCCCCCAGAGAGGGGAAACCGGACACCCAGAGTCACTTAAGGCCAGGAGGACTTGGCCCCACGCTGCCACTGGCACCCAGCTATTGAAAAGAGCTGCGAGGTGGCGCAGTTTTGAAACACAAGAAAGAGAGAGAGAGAGAGAGAGAGGGAGAGAGAGAGAGAGAGCCGGGGAGCCTGTGCAAGGGGAGAGGGGGGCAGGAGCCAGAGGCTCGCCCGGGACGCGGCGCCCTCTTCCAACTGGCTGTCCAGAGCAAAGGCAAGGCCGTTTGGCAGCCAGCTGCCCTGTGCCCACGTTGGCCGGTGGCGGAAGAGCCAGGCCAGGCGGCCCCGCAGCGGTGATTTCTTTGCTGGTGCTGAGCGCACCCCTCCCTGGCAGGCCGGCCACAGCCTCGGCCCAGGCCTCCGTTGGACTTAGACAGCGTGCAGAGGCCCCAGGAGGGGCGCGGGACCTTTGCTGCAGAGGCCACTGCCTGGCGACTTGTGCCCCAGGAAATGGCGGGGGAGGTAACAGGAGGTGGGGGGCACGGCAGGGAGCAACGGGAGAGAGGTGAGGACCCCAAGGGGTGCCCTCAGCCTGGGGTGCAGGGCAGCGAGCCCAGGTGTGTCCAGGCCCAGCCAATGTCCTGGCTGCACTGGGCGAGCACAAGTTCTCTCCTTGTGACTCGCTCTGCCTCCTTCCAGCCCTGACCGGCCTCCCCTCCCACGTTGCCCTCGCTAAGGACTCTGCGGAGGCGGCTGCGTGGCCAACCTAGCGGCAGCCTCGCAGCGTGCGATGGGAAACCGGGAGCGCAGCGTGCGATGGGAAACGGGGAGCTCGCGCTGCTCAAGACAAAATGCCTCCCGATCCCCCCGGCTGCCCTCTGTACATAGCCTGCTCCACGCCCACCCCCCCCACGGCCCGCCCCCCCCTCCCCCCGAGAGATTGCAGCCCATTTCCTTCTCGAAGACTGGTGAGCACATGGGACCCAGACTCATGAATCTGGGGTTGCAGCTCCTCCCTGCACCTGGGGCCTGGGCCAGCACTGGGCCCTTCCCACATCTCCAGCCTTCTGGTCCCCATTGGATCAGAGCCCAAGCTTGGACTGGGGGAGGCGGGAAGGTTAAGATGGGGGCTGGGGTGGATAGTGCTATGGATTCTATTAACCACCTGTACTACACCTGAGAAGGGGAGCGCAGGCTTTACCTTTGGTGCGGGGATTATTTTCACTGCACGGGTGGAAAAATCGAGGCTTGAACAGTCAACAAGAAAGTCTCCAGTGGCTCCAGACTGGCTGTGACCCAAGACACTTCTCTCTTGCCCCTTGCTGGGTGGCATCCCTCACACTGGCAGTGTCATGGACAGAAGGCACCTTGGAGAAGAACCTGGCCAGCCCTCTCCCCCTCAGAGAGACTGAGGCCCAGACAGAGGGGCGGAGACATGGCCAAGGCCAAGTGGCTGGTGTGCGGGTGTCCGGCACTGAGGCATCCACCAGGTGCAGGGGGTGCAGGTGATGGCTAGAAGCTCTCACTGGACCACACTCATCCATCTGGTCTCTCTAGGGAGAAGCTGTCGCTAGCCTGCTCCATGCCAGGCCTGGGGCTGGGCCGGAGTCTGAAAGAGACAGGGCTGAGCTGAAGTCCAGCGGCATGAACAGAGGTGAAGAGGGACAAGCAGCCCCTGAGACAGTGGGTCATCATGGGGATCCAGGAAGAGGCACTCGGGGGGCCTGGGTGGGCGAGCTCCCACACAAGGCACAGCCACGTGCCCAGACGTGGAGGTGGGAAGGAGGCTGTGGGGTCTCCGGGGTTGTCGGTGGAGCCGGAAGTTCCAGCAGCCCAGAAGGACAGCACCTGTCTCAAGATCACCAATCACTGGTGCCTGCGACAAAGAGAATGTTCTGAATGGGAGGCCGGGGAAAGGCGGAAGAGACAGTTGGCTGGAGCAGAGGCAGGGGGCCACACTCAGAAGCAGGACAGAAGCCTCCCAAGAGCAAAGGCTGCCCAACTCATGGACCACTCTCAGAAAGAACAAACTCATCCATGAGAAACTAACCACCTGCTAGATCGAATCTCAGCATTCTAAATTAGGGAGGCTGCAAAACCAGACGCTCGGCAAATGGTATCATGACACCCAGAATCTGAGAGAAAAAAAAGAGAGAGGGAAAACATGACTCATAAATAGCAACACAAAGAAGAAAAGTCATTAGTGAAAACCCACCCCAAAATATAGCGCAAAGGACGGAATGAGTAAACAAAACAACGTAGTGCAGTTGCCACGAATATGATCTTGGATTCAGACAAGACACAGGAGGAATTAAATACAGCATCGCAATGGAGAAAGGGAAACTCTTCAAAAAAGAGTGCAGTACAAACTCTCAGAGGGCTGGGATTTAGCTCAGTTGGTAGAGTGCTGCTCTGCAGTCTCTGAGGTCCTGAATTTGATTCTCAGCCCCGCAAAAATGGGAGAAGGACATGGCAACCCACTCCCAAGGCAATCCTGAAACAATCAGCCATTGAAAACCCTATGAGGGTCATTATGAGTCGGACTCGACTCCACGGCACCTAACAACAACAACAACAAACTCTCAGGGAGCAAATGTGGATGTGAGGCTGATCTGGCTGCACGTGTGTCCCCTTGATGATCACCAGGGTTGCTCCACTGACCTGCTAGAGAGACAGCTGTCCTCTCCTACCTCACCAGTCCTCATGTGTTCCTCTGGAAGCTGTGCGTTGTTTCTAAGAGGACGGCCATCCCCAAAAGACGAAGACCGCTCTCCTGTCAAGGGTATACGCTCCTCTGCTAGAATTTACAAACAAGCTCTCAAAGTCTAAAAAGGTCTAAAGTAGAAAAACACAATATCTGAACTGGCAATCTCCCGGGATGGGGGTAACAGGAGATTCCTTGTCCACAGCTAGCTGTGGGAAGGAATATTGTTCCTCTAAACTCCAAAAAAAAGCAATGACAGCCACTCTCGCCATTCCTGCTCAGGAGGTGCTGGAGGCCCTAGCGCAGGCAAAAGGGCAGGAAGATACCAATAGCTTACCAAGGAATGACAAGACAAAAATGTTTCTTTTCAGATATGGTATTTGTCTATGTAGAAAATCCCAACGTTCCTAGAGTTGAGTGGATTTACAGAGATTGCAGGTCATGAGCTCAATAAATAAATCAGTTGTGTTTCCACATATTACTGTTGTTTGGTGCCATCCAGTTGGGTCTGACCCATAGCAGCCCTATGTACAACAGAACAAAACACTCAATTCTGTGTGTCAGGCACACGCTCTTACTTATGTTTAAGGTCACTGTTGCAGACACTGTGTAATCCATCTAGTGGAGTGTTTTCCTTTTCTTTGTTGACCCGCCACTCTTCCAAACATGATGTCCTTCTCCAGGGTTTGGTCCCTCCCGACTACATGTCCAAAATACGTAAGATGTGATCTAGCCATCCTGATTTCCAAGGAGCACTCTGGTTGCACTTTGTGTAGGAGAGTTCTGTTAGTTCATTTTGCAGTCCATGGTATATTCAATATTCATCTCCAGCACCATAATTCAAAAGCATTGATTCTTCTTCTGTCTTCCTTATTCAATATACAGCTTTCACAACCTATGATGCAACTGAAAACACCATGTCATGAGTCAGGTGCACCTTCGTCTTCAATGTGACATCTTTACTTTCCAACACTTTAAAGAGGTCTTTTGCAACAGCTTTTCCCAATGAAATGCATCTTTTGATTTCTTGACTGCTGCTTCTGTGGGTGTTGATTTACAGAACCAAGTGAAGCAAAATCTTGGACAACCTCAATCTTTTCTCCATTTATCATGAAGTTGCTTACTGACACAGTTGTAAGGATTTTTGTACTTTGATATGGAGGCACAATCCATATTGAAGGCTGTGTTCTTTGATATTCATCAGTAAATGTTTTAACTCCCCTTCACTTTCAGCAAGCAGAGTTGTGTCACTGGCATAACACAGGCTGTTAATGAATCTTCCTCCAATACTGATGCCGTGTTCTTCTTCATAAAGTTCAGCTTCTCAGAATATTTGCTCAGCATAGCAATTGAAGAAGTACAATGAGAGGATATAGCCCTGATGCACACCTTTATTGACTTTAAACCAAGCAGTGCTTCTTTCTTCTGTTTGAACAGCTGCCTCCTGGTCCATGTACAGATTCCACATGGGTACAATTAGGTGCTCTGGTATTCTCATTCTTTGCAATGTTAGCCATAATTTATGATTCACATAATCAAATGCCTTTGCATAGTCAATAAAATATAGACATGCATCTTTCTGTTATTCTTTGCTTTTGGCTAGTATCCATCTGACATCAGCAATGATGCCTCTGGTTCAATACCCTCTTCTGAATCCAGCTTGATTTTCTGGCGGTTTCCTGTCTATATACTGCTGCAGTCACTCTTGAATGATGTTTAGCAAAATTTTGTTTGCATGTGATACTAATGAAATTGCTCAATAGTTTCCACATTCAGTTGGATTCCTTTTCTTGGGAATAGGCACAAATATGGATCTCTTCCAGTCATTTGGCCAGGTAACTTGTTTCCAAATCTCTTGGCATAAACAAGCAAGCACCTCCAGTGCTGCATCTGTTTGTTGAAACATCTCAATTGGTGTTCCATCAATTCCTGGAGCCTTTGTTTCACCAATTCCTTCAAGGCAGCTTCCACTTCTTTCAATACCATTGATTCCTGATCATAAGTAACCTCTTGAAATGCTTGGTCATCTACGAATTCTTTCTGGTATAATGACTCTGTGTATTCCTTCCATCTTCTTTTGATGCTTCTTGTGTCATTTAATATTTTCCCTGTAGAATACTTCATTATTGCCAATCAAGGCTTGAATTTTTTCTTCAGTTCCTTAAGCTTGAGGAAAAGACAGCATGTTCTTCCATTTTGGTTTTCTGTCTCCAGCTCTTTGCACATTTCATTATAATATTTGATTTTGTCTTCTTGAGCTGCCCTTTGAAATCTGTTTAGTTCATTAATTTCATCATGTCTTCCTTTACTTTAGCTTCTTGACATTCCAGGGAAAATTTCAGGGTCTCTTTTGACATGTAGGTTGGTCTTTTCTGTTTTTTCCTGTCTTTTTAATAACCTTTTGCTTTCCTCATGAGTGATATCTTTGATGTCATGCCACAACTCATCTGGTCTTCTATCATCAGTGTGTAGTGCATTAAACCTGTGCTTGATATGGTCTCTGAACTCAAGTGGGGTATATTCAAGGTTATACCTTGGCTCTTGTATGCATGTTCTAATTTTCTTCAGTTTCAGTTTAAACCTGCATATGAGCTGTTGATGGTCTGATCCACAATGAGCACCTGATCTCATTCTGACATTTGATATTGAGTTTTTCTATTGTCTCTTTCCACAGATGTAGTCACTTTGGTCCCTGTATGTTCCATCTGGTGAATTCCATGTGTATAGTCACTGTTTATGTTAGAGGAAAAAAATGCATTTGCAATGAAAAGGTCATTGGTCTTACAAAATTCTATCATGAAATCTCCTGCATCATTTCTGTTACCAAGGCCACATTTTCCAACTGTTGAGCCTTCTTTGTTTCCAACTTTTGCATTCCAGTCACCAGTAATTATCAGTACATCCTGATTGCATGTTCGATCTATTTCAGATTGCAGAGTCTGGTAAAAATCTTCTACTCTTCATTTGTGGCCTCGGTGGTAGGTGTGTAAATTTGAATAATAGTCATATTAACTGGCTTTCCTTGTAGGCGTATGGATGTTATTCTATCACTGACAACATTGTACTTCAGGGCAGATCTTGAGATGTCTTTTTTGATGATGAATGCAACCTCATTTCTCTTTAATTTGTCATTCCCAGCATATGATTATCCAATTCAAAATGGCCCATGCCAGTCCATTTTAGCTCACTGATGCCTAAAATGTTGATGTTTATGTGCTCCATTTCCCTTTTGGCGATTTCTGATTTTCCTACTTTCATACCACATACATTCCGCTTTCCAATTATTAATGGATGTCTACAGTTGTTCCTTCTCATTTTGAATCACACCATATCAGCAATGGAGGTCCCTGGGGCTTTACTCCATTTCCATCATTAAGGTAGACTCTACTTTTGAGTTCCTTCCAACCTGGTGGGGCTCATTTTCTGGCACTATACCTGACAGTGTTTCTCAGCTCTTCATAGGGTCTCCATTGGCTGATTGTTTCAGGAATGGGCTGCCAGGTCTTAATCCCTAGTCTCTCTTTGTCTGGAGGCTCAGCTGAAACCTGTTCGTTATGGGTGATCCTGCTGGTAACTGTAACACCAGTAGCATATCTTTCAGCATCACAGCAACACACAAGCTCTCACAGCACAGAAAACTGACAGCCATGTGACCCTCATAGGGTTTTCAATAGCTGATTCTTTGGGGATTGCTTGAGGAGTGGATTGCCATGTCTTTCTCTCTTTGTTGCCATGCTGAGGATCAAACCTAGAGAGCACAAACTGGCACTCTACATACGAGTGAAACCCCAGCCCTTCCACATATTATTGTTGTTGTTGTTGTCAGGTGCCGTCTAGTCAATACCTGACTCATAGCGACCCTGTGTGCAACAGGTGAAATGCTACTGTCAGTGCTTCTCTGCTATTCGTAGGGTTTTCAATGTCAGATTGATTTTTGGGAATGGGCTGCTGGGTCCTTCTCCCTTCCACATATTAGTATATGGAAATTAAGAAATTTACAAGCCAAGCCCAGCGGAGCACACCTGTAACCCTTGCACCTCAGTAGGCAGAGGGAAGTTTGAGGCCAGAAGCTGCCTGTATAACTCAGCAAGACCCTGTCTCAGTTGAAAAAATAACAAATAGACTGGGGCTGTAGCTCAGTAGCAAAGCACTTGCAAAGTATGTGAGAGGACCTTGGTATGGCCCCCAGTACCACACCAAAAAATTATAAAAATACTCCCAAAATAAGACACTTAGCTATCAACCTAGTAAAATACAGAAAACTCCAAAGTGCTGATGATGGAAGTTAAAAAAAAAAAGACCTAAATAAATGAAATCAGGTCCATTGATTAAATATCAAATGCTGTCAAGACTTCACATTTCCCTATCTTGATCTACAGATCCCAAAAGTAGTTTTATGGAAATTGACCTACTTACTCAAAAATATATGTGGGCTGGCAGAGGAACTAGAATAGTCCAAACAATTCTAAAACAGCAGGTCAATACCCCATTGTAATTCTTATTACTACAGTGCAGAAAGTGGTGTGGTATTAGTGAACCAACTGACATGGAAAAGAATAGAGATGCAAAAATAAACCCTCTCAGAGGGCCAATTCTAATTCAAGCATAAGGGAATTCAGTGGAGAAAGAACTGTCTTTCAACAATAGAACAATTGGGCACCCAAATAAATGCAAACAGTGAGATTTGCCTCAGACTGCAGGCCTTATACAACAATGAACCCCCAAATTGATCATAGACCTAAATGTAAAGCCTAAAACTATAAAACTTCTAGAAGAAAATACAGGAGAGAATCTTTTTGACCTTCACTGAGTCAAAGATTTCTTATGTTTAACACCAAAAGCACCAAAAGGAAATTCATAACAGGAAGAATCAATAGGTTGAACTGCATCAAAATTTATAATTCTACTCTATGAAAGAGATTGAAAGAACAAACATGAATGAACCCATATAGGAAAATATATTTGATAAACACATTTATGATAAAAACCAATATGCTGAATGTATAAAGCACTCTGAGAACTCAAAAATTTTGTTAAAAAGTTGCAAAGGATTTAAACACACATGCTTCATCCGAAGAAGTTATATGTAAGACAATGAGCACAGATAAGATACACCACAGCATTAGGAATCAGGTGAACGCAAATTAAAACTCCGAAATGACGTCACTTTACACTTTTAGAATGGCTACAGTTTTACAAAGAAAAAAACTAAATACTAGTCATAATGAGGCTTTGAAGCAATTGGAGCCCTCATTTGTTCCTGGTTGAAATGCAAAATCCAACACTCACTTTAAAAACAGGTTGGCAGCTTCTTCTTATTTTAAATATGCACTTTTCACAGAGCCCAGCAATCTACCTTCCAGGGGTTCATTCAGGAGAGCTAAAATTTCATTTTCACACAAAAACTTTCAAGTGAAAATTTGTGGGTTCACTCGTAATCACTGAAGGTTGGAAACAAGACAATTCCCATCCAACTAGCAGACGCATAAACTCAGGGCCAGCCACGAAAGGGATGACCACTCACAGACAGAAAGCAACTGCAGATACATGGGACAGTGTGGTGACACTCAAAAGCATTACATTAAAAATGTCAGAGCTAGGAATTCGGTGAACCTACTTTCCCATAAAAGCATCAAAATACTCACCAAACCATAAAATCCAACCATTTTAGAACTCTGGAAGTTAACCACAGGCATAGAATAAACTGAAAACCACTTATCCAGGAAAAGCTATTGAACCTTGGTCATAGCAGTGAGTCTGTAGCATTGTTAACTGGGAGCTATTCCCACACCCTCTCCCACCCTGTTCAGAGGTTCAATGTCATGAAAGGCAGACAGTTAGTTCCACAGCCAACACAGGACTGACATCTTTCTGAGCTATTAGCTCCACGGTGCAGATTTACATCAAAACCTCATGGTATACACACAATTGTGCATATAATTTTATCTGTCATTTAAAAACTTCTAAAGGCTTATACCCAGAGAACTGTCAATAGTTTGCCCTAACTAGATGCTCCCTGGAAAACCTCTATTTCTAGGGTGTACAGTTGCTACTTGACTTGATGGGGAACTCAGCTCTTTGAACAAAGCTCTATGCCCAGGGTGTTACTGGAAACAATAGGAATCTTCTAGTAGTCACAGGTGCCTAAGGCTATGATTTCACTTGGTGTTAGCAAGAGCGTGGCTGCAAATCAAAGAGCAAGTCTTGGGGAATGAGAAAGGCACAGAGACCTTTGAGGAACTCCAACACATTACTGATGGATGGCTGTGTGCAGGGATGAGGCTGTATGCGTGCCCAGGAAAGACCTAGAAAAGCAGAGGGCTCTGTCACTCACTGCTGACCTTGAGGCCCTTCCCAAGCAGGCAAGCAGACAGCAGGCAGATTTTTAAACTGCCCGAAGCTGGAAGGAGCATCTCCACAAACACACGTAACCTTGGCAGTGGACGGTGAGATTGTGCTACAGGCAATTAAGGAAATTTTCTGATCGATCACTAGCTGAGGGCTAAATTGTATTGACCCAGGACTGAACACTAGGGAGCTAAACTGAAAACAAAAACAGACTGGAGGAAAAAGGGGGGGGAAGGGAACTGAGCATGTAGTGGCTGCACACTACAAGAAACAGGTTAGCTCAGGAAAGCCACTGAGAAAATAGACAGCAACAACAAAGAAAAAAGAAAACCAAAACTCAGCAGCAGCAGTCCCTGGAGGGGAAAGAACTAGTGACAGAGTTGTTATAAGATTTTATCTAAAGCCAGGCATGGTGGCGAACAACTGTAATCCCAGAGGCTTGGGAGGCGGAGGCAGGAGGATTTCAAGTTCTAGACCAGAGGCAGTCTACATAACTTAGTGAGACCCTGTCTCAAAAAGAGTAAAAAAAATGTAAAAAATAAAATGTGCTGAGGGTGCAACTCAGTGGTCCAGCACTTGCAAAGCATGCAAGCACGAGGCCCTGGGTTCAAC
This sequence comes from Pedetes capensis, assembly GCA_007922755.1. Classification (NCBI taxonomy): domain Eukaryota; kingdom Metazoa; phylum Chordata; class Mammalia; order Rodentia; family Pedetidae; genus Pedetes; species Pedetes capensis. The sequence continues at coordinate 18,910 of VMDO01022955.1, forward strand.
CTCCATTATCGCAAAAAAAAAAAAAAAAAAAAAAAAAGAAGTTTATCTAAAATGTCCAATTTTCAACAAGAACAAGAACAAAAAATCATGATGCATGCACCGAAACAGGAAAATATAGTCTATAGTCTATACCTAGGAAAAGGAGCAACCAACAGAAAACATCCCTGATGTTGGGTTTGGGAGAAAAAGAATTTAAATTAGTTATTATACATTTAGGGGCTGGGATTTAGCTCAGTTGGTAGAGCGCTGCGCTGCAGTCTCTGAGGACCTGAGTTCAATTCCCAGGGCCGCAAAAATTGGAGAAGGGCCTGGCAATCCACTCCCAAGGCAATCCCGAAACAGTCAGCCATTGAAATCCCTATGAGGGTTGCTATGAGTTGGATACCGACTCGACGGCACCTAACAACAACAACAATTATACATTTGTTCAAAGAACTTTTAAAACAATGCTTAAAGAACTAAAGGAAGGGCTGGGGATGATGCTCAGTGGTAGAGCACTTGCCAAGGTGAAGCCTTGGGCTCAATGCCCAGCACTGCCAAGAAAAAAAAATTTAAAAGAAAGCATGAATGGCAACTATCTCTCACCAAAGAGAGAATATCACAAAGAGATAGAAAAAAACCTGAAAGGGAAAAACAAAGAGCAAGTAGAAATGCTGGAGGTCAGCGTATGATACCTATAAGGAACCATATGCTAGAGAAGCTCAACAACAAATTTAAACACACGTAAGAAAGAATCAGAGAACAAATGACCGGAAGATGGTGGATGGATAACAGCCACACTTCGGTAAGGATAAAAAATAGTTAAAGAAAATCATGAAGTTCTCTACACAACACAAAACAAAACAAAAGGAGTGGAGTGTAGCTTTAGTAAATGGGATGGCACAAGGACAATTGACCACATGGTGGAGCCTAAAATGACAGAGAAGAGGACAAAATGGCAGGGCAACTCCCTATAATTTTCAGCCCCAGGGAAGATAACAGTAGGGGGCTTTGGGAGACTCGGGTCCTTTGGAAGGTACAGGGCTGAAGTGAGATCCAGTGGGGACATCCCTGAAGTTGGGTGGCTGGCAGGAGACAGAGCACAGCTGCAAGCAAGGGCACCCAATGGGAGAGTGAATGAGGAGGCCATTCCTGTTGCCAGGCAGCTGGAAACAGACAAGGTGGAGCTGCCTGCAAGGGTATGAGACCAAACAACTACCCAGTGGGACCACCCCTGATACCCGGTGACTGCAGAAGGGCAAAGTGGAGTCAGCCCCAAGGGTGCATGGCTGAACAATGACCCAGCAGGGCCATCCCTGATGGCAAGTGGCTGGAATGAGGCATGGTAGGGCACCCAGCAAGGATGGACAGCTGGCAAAAGGCAGGACTGGGCCCTCTCACATGGTCATGGTGGTGGGGGGCAAGGTGGATAAATCAGAGGTCTGCAGGAGTCTCTGGGGAAGAGAATGGAGGAAACACCCCCACTTTAGGGTCTCAGATTTGGGGACTGTGTTTTTGTTTGTTTGTTTGTTTGTTTGTTTTTTATCAGGGAGAGACGGTCACCACTCTGGCCTCTGGAGGGAGGAAAAATGAAAGGTGGCAAGTTCAGTGGAAACAGAAGAGTGGCAGGTGCTTCTGGGTCCCTTAGCCTAAGAAGGCTTGTTCAGAATAAGGCACATTTGAAGCCGGGTAGTGCTTATGATGTGAGGAAGTAGCACCATGTCTGGGGAGCCTAAGACACACAGTTTAGGCTGTGGTGCAATTGGGGGCTGGGAATGCAGGGGACTGGGAGAAACTGAGGAGGTAGTGCTGAATGCAGAGATACATCTGGAGCTAGCCATTGGACACTGAGGCTGCAAACTACAGGGGTGGGAGAGGGAGAGAGCAGTGCCAGGGACCCCTACACCCACACTCACAGGAACATCAGAGGAGAATCTCTTTATACATGGAAGAGGTAGGGCCTAGCACCTAGACAAAGTGATGGGCAAGTCTCAGCAGAAAAATACACAAAACATGTAAAGATATGCTAGATGGGAAGATCCTATAGACCAAAGCACCTCAATGAATAATTTCAGGGTAACTGGATTCCTGGAGATGCCTGATGGGGAATTTAGAGCCCTGTTTATAAATGTGCTAAAAAACCTCAAAGATACCACAATGAAAACAATTGATTCACTGGATCAAAATGTATATAATTTGGAAGAAAAATTCTCCAGAGAAATAGAAATTCTGAAGAAAAGTTAAGGAGAAGTCCTTGAGATACAAGGAAAAACAAACCAACTAAGCAATATGGTATAATCTTCAGTTTCAAGACTAGACAAATCTGAAAACAGATTAGCTGAAGCTGAGGAAAAGGCACAAGACCTTATTTATCCACATGACAAGAAAGAATGATGAAGCAGTATGAGTAAGATTTTCAAGAGATATTTGATAAATTAAAGAAATGAAATCTATCAATTCAGGAGGTCCACAAAAGAGGTGTAAACAAAACAAGAGGATTAGGAAATTTATTCAAGGAAATATTAGATGAAAACTTCCTAAACCTAAGGCAAGAGTTGGACATATATACAATTGAAACATTCAGAACCCCAAACAGAGTAGACCAGAACAGATCCTCCCCACTACACATTATAATTGGAATGCTAAATCTAGAGAGCAAAGAAGCTATTCTAAAAGCTACAAGGTGAAATGCCAACACACTTACAAAGGCAAACCCATCAGAATAACAGCAAACTTCTCACCAACATTAAAGGAAAGGAAAGCTTAGACGCACATCATCCAAGTCCTGAAAAAGAATAACTACCAACCAAGATTACATTACTCAGTGAACTTATCTTTTAAAATAGATGGTGAATACAAGACATCCCATGATATTGACTTGTTTAAATGATTCACAGCCACCAAGTTAACATTGTAGAGGATCCGCAATGAAACACTACATACAGGGAAGTAACACAACCCCAAATACAAGATCAAAGGAGGAACTTAAGGAAAAAATAGGCCAAATATGAATCAAAAATCAGTAACAAGTACCAAATTATTGTTGTTGTTAGGTGGTGTTGAGTAGTGTCTGACTCCTACTGACCATATGTACAACAAGTGAAACACTATTGTTAGTGCTTTGTCTGCTATTCATAGTATTTTCAATGCCTAATTGTTTTGTGGGAGTGAGCTGCTGTTTCCTCCTTCTAAACCTACAGCACCTTGTTATCCCAGGCAGTCTCCCACCCAAGCACTAACCAAATAGATGCAGAATAATAAGCACTTCTCAATAACCACTCTCAATGTGAAAGGTCTTAACTCACCAACCAAAAGATATAGACTGGCTATTTGTATTAAAAAACATAAATTCGTGATATGTGGCATTCAAGAGACTCACTTCATCCATAAAATCATAAAAGCCTGAAAATTAAAGGTTGGAAAAGAATATATCAAGCAGGTGGGAAAAACGGAGGAGTTGTAATACTAATTTTGGACAGATTAGGCTTCAATTCCAAACTAATCAGAAGATGCAAAGAAGGACATTATATATTACTAAAAGGAACAGTTAACAAGGAACCCATAACATTACTTCATATTTGCTCACTAAATACAAGGGAACCTAACTTCATAAAACAAACTTTACTGGAGATAAAGGGACACTTTGGGCCATACACAATAATTATAGGAGATTTCAATACCCCAGTTTCACCAAGAGACAGGTCATCAAAAGAAAAAACCAACAGAGAAAAGATGGACATAATTAGCACCACAGATCAATTGGACCTTACACATGTCTTCAGAATATTCTATCTCTCAGATGTGGAATACACATTCTTCTCACCACCACATGGAATTTTTTCTAAGATAAACCACATTTTAGTCCACAAATGGTTTCAACAAATACAAAAAAAGTAGAAATCATCCCCTGTGCTTTATCAAACCACAATAGAATAAACTAGAACTTGAAAACAAAGAAAATTTCAGAAATATTGTAAGTTCATGGAGAATAAACAATACACTGATGAACGGCAAATGGGTTATCAAAAAGTCAGAGTGGAAATTTAAATATTCCTGCAACCACGTGAGGATGAGAACATGTCCTACCAAAATTTATGAAATACATCAAAGGCAGTTCTAAGAGGGAAGTTCATAGCCATGAGTGCCTTCATCAGTAACAGAAGGCCCAATTAAATAACTTAATGACACATATGGAGGCATTAGAAAGCCAACAACAAGCCAACCCCAAAAGGAGCACTCAGACAGAAATGATCAAAATCAAGACAGAGATATTCCAATTGGAATCTAAAAAGACAATTCAAAGAATTAGTGAGACTAAGAGCTGGTTCTTTGAAAAGATTAATAAAATAGATGCCCTTCTAGCTGTTCTCACCACAGAAAGAAAGAAAAGGCCCAAACTAAAAAAAATTAGAAATGAGAATGGGGTCCTAACCACCTATACCACTGAGACCCAGAAAACCATCAGGAAATACTTTGACAAATTGTATTCCCCCAAAAATGAAAATACAGAAGAAATGGATAAGTTCATTAATACATATGAATTACCAAAATTAAGCCCAGAAGACATAAGTAATCTAAACAGACTCATTACAGTCATGAAATAGAGAAGGTAATAAAAAGTCTCTCAACAAAGAAAAGCCCAGTGCCTGATGGCACAGTAGAATTCTATCAAACATTCAAAGAAGAATTAATACCTATTCTCTTCAATCTATTTCAGAAAATAGAAAAGGAAGGGGCACTTCAAAACTCATGCTACAAAACCACCCTCACCCTGATACCAGAAATGGATAAAGACACTTCAAAGAAAGAACCATAGACCAATTTCTCTGATGAACATTGGTGCAAAAATCCTCAACAAAATCCTGGCAAACAGAACTCAGCAACATATAAAAAAGATCACACACCATGATCAAATGGGCTTTATTCCATAGATACAGGGTGGGTTCAACATATAAAAATTAATCAGTGTAATTTAACATATCAAAAGACTTGCAGACAGAAATCACATGATCATTTCAATTGATGCTGAGAAGGCCTTTGACAGAGAACAACACAATTTCATGATAAAAACCCTGGAGAAGATGGGCATAATAGGGAAATACCTCAACATCATAAAGCTCATATACAACAGACTTACAACCAACATAATATTAAACAAGGAAAAATTGAAACCATTTCCGCTAAGATCTGGAACAAGAAAAGGATGTCCCCTCTCTCCTTTCTTATTCAACAATGGGATTGAAGTTCTAGCCAGAGCTATCAGACATGAGAAAAAAATCAAAAGGATACAGTAGGCAAAGAAGAGGTCAAATTATCTTTATTTGTAGATGACATGATCCTTTACATGAAGGACCCCAAAAGTTCCTCTAGAAAACACTTAAGCCTAATTAACTCCTTTAGCAAAGTAGCAGGATACAAAATTAATACTCAAAAAATCAGTATCCTGCCTTTACACAAATTGCAAACAGGAAGAGAAGGAAATTAAGGCAACAATCTCTTTCACAATAGCTCACAAAAAATTAAATATTTAGGAATCAATCTAACCAAAGACCCTGAAGATCTCTAAAAGGAAAACTTTAAAACATTAAAGAAAGAATTCACAGAGGATACTAGAAGATGGATGGACCTTCCCTGCTCATGGATTGGGAGAATCAATATTGTAAAAATGGCTATACTACCAAAAGCAATTTACATATTTAATGCAATTACCATTAAAACCCCAATAATAAATTTTGCAGAAATAGAAAAAATAATCCAAAACTTCATATGGAAATAGAAAAGACCATTTATAGCCAAAATAATCTTAAGCTGCAAAACTAGTGCAGGTGGGATCACAATACCTGACTTTAAACTATACTACAGGGCTATAGTAGCAATAATAGGTTGGTACTGGCACAAAAATAGGCTTGAAGACCAATGGAACAGAATTGAAGAGCCAAAGATACTCTGACACAACTGCAACCACAATCCTTGACAAAGGGGCTAAGATGCACAATGGAGAAAAGATAGCCTCTTCAACAAATGGTGTTGGGAAAATTGGATATCTGCAGAAAAATGAAAATAGACCTGTGTCTCTCAATTTTTCATGAAAGTCAACTCAAAATGGGCAAGAGACTTCAACCTAAAACCTGGAATCTTAAAAAGTACTAAAAGAAAAGATAGGAAACATGCTCCAACACAGTCATAGGAAAGTATTTCCTTAACAAGACTCCAATCACTCAGGAAATGGAACCAAGAATTGGCAAATGGGGTTACATGAAATTAAAAACCTTCTGTATAGAAAAGAAAACAATCAACAAAGTTAAGGAAGAACTCACTGAATGGGAGAAAATCTTCCTATCCTACACATCCAACAAATGACTAAGTTCTAGAATTTACAAAGAACTCAAGAAATCAAATCTCAAGACAACAAGTAACCCAATACTCATGTAGGCAAAGGAAATGAACAGACAGTACTCAAATGAAGAAGTTTGTAGGGCTAAGAAACACATGAAAAAAATGCTTGATATCCCTAGCCATTAGTGAAATGCAAAACAACTCTGAGATTCTTCTTAACTGCACTAAGAGTGGCCAAGATCAACAAAACAAATAACAAATGCTGGTGAGGATATGCAGAAAAAGGAACCCTTTTATACTTCTCTGGTGGATGGTAAATCAACCATTTTGCATATCAATATGCAGAAACCTAAAAATAGAACTGCCATATGACCCAGCTATACCACTGCTGGGAATCTACCCAATGGGAGAAAAAACATCATACCACAGAAACACCTGCATCTCCATATTTATTGCAGCATTCTTCACAATAGCAAGGATATGAACCAACCAAGATACCCATCAACAGAGGAATGGATAAAAAAAATTGTGGCACATAAACACAATGGAATATTACATAGCAATAAAAAAGAATGAAATAATGTCATTTGCAGCAAAATGGATGGAACTGGAGAATATTATCTTCAGTGAATGAGCACAGGCACAAAAAGAGAGATGCTTTATGTTTTCACTCACATGTGGGAGCTGAATCTTTCATAATGGAAGAAAAAACCTATACATAAGTGTATATATAAAAATGAATAAATTTTGCTAAGAAGGGAAAATATAAGCAGAGTAGAAAGAAGGAGGGTGGAGACAAGCAAAGAAAAGCGAAGGCCATGGAAGGTGGGATGAGGAAGAGAATTTAAAAGGATAAAGGTGGAGAGGATAATCTTTATGCAAATGATGCAACTGTATGAGTACATGGGAAAAATGGGGGAATATAACCCATAGATGCATACTAGTTTTACTACATATTCATGAAAATGTTCCATTAACTTTTTAAGTTGAAGAAAGTGTTACCAAAATTGACATAATAATGGCATAATGGAAAGAGCAAATATTGTATTAATCTGTACTCCACCAATATTTATGAATAAAGGGATAAAAGAAAAAAAGAAAGAATCGGGGGCTCAGGGCTTCGCTCAGTGGTAGAGTGCTTGCTTAGCATTCACTGAGGACCTCAGTTCTAACCTCAGCACTGCAAAAAAAATAATATTCAGGGAACAAACATTTAAAAAGAATTAATACCAATTCTTAACACACTTCCAAAAAATAGAAGAAATACTTCTAAAATCATTCTATGAGAACACTGTTACCTGAAGACCAAAACTAGATAAATATGCCACAAGAAAACAACAGACCAATATTTCTTTAGACAGTGCATGTAAAATTCTCAACACAAGCCTAGCAAACCATATCCAACAACATATTCAAATAATTTGATACTATGAACAAATGAGATTTATCCCAGGAATGCAAAGTTGTTGTTAGTGTTGCTGTCAGTTGCCATCCAGTTGAGTCCAACTCATAGTGACCCCCATAGGTTTTTCAATGGCTGTTTCAGAAGTGAACTGCCACATCCTTCTCACACTTTTGTGGTGCTGGGGATCAAATGCAGGTCCTCGGAACATGGAAAGCAGCACTCTACCAACTGAACTAAACCCCAGCTCAAAGTTGGTTTAGCATCTCAAAATCAATTTATATAATATATTGTACCAGTTGAATTTAAAAAACGGAAAAACCACATGACCATCTGAAGATTTGCAGAAAAAGCATATGACAAAATCCAACCCCCATCATGAGGAAAAAACTTAACAGACTATGCATAGAAGAGGATTTTCTGAAACTGACAAAGGGCATCTTGGAAAAAACCTACATAGATAACATTAGACTTAATGGTAAAAGATTGGATGCTTCCCCTATCAGATTGAGACCAAGACAAGAATGTACTCTCTTGCCATTTCTATTCAGCAGTACATCAAACTTTCTAGCCAAGGCATTTAGCAATGAATATAAGTAAAAGGCATCCAGAGTGGAAAGAAAAAAGTAAAACTATCTCTATTTGCAAAAGACAGGATTTTATTAATGGAAGATTCTAAAGAACCAGTTAAAAAACTATCCAAACTCATAAATAAATTCAGCAAGGTTGCAAGATACAAGACCAATACACAAAAATCAGTTGTGTTTTTGTACACTTACAATGAATAATCTAAAAAGAATTAAGAAAATAATTCCAGTTCTAATAGCATAAAAAGAATGATATACTTAGGAATAAATTTAACAAAAGAAGTGTAAAACTTATACTCTGAAGACTATCACACATTGTTAATAGAAATTAAAGCAGCTCTAAATAGATGCAAAATGTCTTCTTCCCAGATCAAGACTTGTTATTTTTAAAACAACAACACATCTCAAACTAATCTGTGGATACAGTAAAATATTAGAATCTCAGCTGACTTCTTATGTAGAAACTGACAAGCTGGTTCTAAAATTCACATGTAATTCAAGAGATCTTTCATGACCAAAGTAATCTTTAAAAAGAAGGATGAAGCAGAAAGCCTTGTGCTTTTTTATTTCAAAACTTACTACAAATAATCATTTTATTGTGATACTAGCTTGAGGATAAACATATAGACCAAAGGAGTAGAACTGACAGCCTAGAAATAAACCGTGTTTTTATGGTGAACTGATTTTTGACAAGGATCCAAGTTCATCCAATGGAGTAAGAATAGGATTTCCAACAAAGGGTGTTGAGACAACAGGATTGTTATTGTTAGGTGCCATAGAGTCTGTGTCTGACTCACAGTGACCTTATGTACAACAGACAAAACATTATTGTCATGCTTCTGTACTATTCATAGGGTTTTCAATGACTGATTGCTTTTTAGGAGAGGAGTGGGTTGCCAAGTCCTTCTCCCAAGCCTACAGCACCCAGTGTTCCCAGGTGGTCTCCCATCCAAGTACTAACCAGGCCTGACCCTACTTAGCTTCCAAGATCTGATGGGATTGGAAACCACAGTGAAACAGCTACAGGCTAATAGGCACATGCAAAATGAGACTGGATCCTTATCTCACCCCATTTCCAAAAGTTCCCTGAAAATAGATCATCCATCAAAATTTTAAAAATGTAAACTATAAAACCTTAGAAGAAAATTTAGGACTAGATCTTCATCATCTCCAATTTAGCAATGGATTATTTGATATGACACCAAAAGCACACGCAACAAAAGAAAAAAACATATATCAGGCTTCGCCAAAAGTAAAATATTTTGTGCTTCAAACAACATAATGAAGAGAGTTGAACAAAATCACAGAATGAGATAAAATATTTGCAAAGCATATACCCAGTATGAACATGTAATAGACAAAAGTGAAAATAACCCAAATGTCCATCAACCAATGAATGCATAACAAAAATAGGTCATTTCCACACAATGGGAAATTATTTGCCCATAAAAAGAAATTAAGTACTGATAGATCCAACAATATGGATGAATCTTAAAAACATTATGCTAAGTGAAATGTCATAGTTGGCAAATCCATAAAGACAGAAAGTGTAGTCATGGACACTTAGGCCTGGAAGGGAGTGGGTGAGGGAAGTCAGTGTACAATAATGAAAGAATATAGCTTTTGCAGTTGAAAATATTCAAAGGTGACTGTGGGCAAGCTGTGCTTATCTGTGACTATATTAGGACCACTGGATCCTTTTAATGGGTACATGGTATCGTATGTGAATTTTATCTTAATAAAAATTATTTTTTAAAAAGGAGGGAGTGGTCAACTATGTTGAATGCCACTGGAGTGAACAGTAACATAGTAGTGACAAGTGGACTTGGCAGATGAGGTTAGTGACGGGAAGGCAGGTGAAGAGAATGAAAATGAATCAGTCAACTTGAAGGGAGGTCAACTGAGATTAGTGAATTTGAGGAACACACAAAAGAAAAACATGAATGAAGATAAAATAAACAGAGCCTTAGATGCAATGGGAGTCCCTAAATGAGACAGGGAGTAATGTGGAAAAAGAATAAATATTGAAGAAATAATGACCAAAATCTTCTCAAGTTATGTGAAGAACATTAATATACACATATAAGAAGCTCAGAAGAACCCACATAGATTAAACCAAGATGTCCAAACCTAAAAATACCATAGTCAACCTGAGGAAAGCCAAAGACAAAAAAAAAAAAAAAAAAAAAAAAAAAAAAAAAAAAAAAAAAAAAAAAAAAAAAAAAAAAAAAAAAAAAGTGTTGAAAGTACAAAGAGAAAACTAGTAAAAAAGAATGATGTTCATGGGGCATGGTAGCACATGCCTATAATTCCTGTACTCAGGAGGCAGAGAAAGAAGGAATGAGAGTTCAAGGCCAGCCTGAGCTACATAGTGAGACCTTGCCTCAAAACAAACAAACAAATAAAAGAATAAACAAATAATAATAATAACAACAAAAAGACTTTGGAGGACAGAAAAAAATGGGATGACATCTTCAATGGATTGAAAGTGAAGACTGTTAACCAATAGTTTTTTTTAATCTAGCAAAATTATCTTTGACAATGAAGAAATAAAGGCATTCCCAGATAAACAAAGACTAATAGAATGTACATCCACCATATCAGCCACAGAGGAAATATTAAGAGGAATTCTTCAGGCTAAGAAGACAGGACTTACCAGGCATCATAGCACATACCTCTAATCCCAGAGGCCTGGGAGGCTGAGGCAGGAGGACTATGAGTTTGATGCCAGCGGCAGCCTGTGCAACTTAGTGAGACCCTGTCTCAAAACAAAAAGGGGGGGGATGGAGGTGTAGGTCAGTGGTAAAGCACTTGTCTAGCATAGCCAAGGCCCTGGGTTCAACCCCTAGCCTCTTAAAAAATAAACAAACAACAAGACAGGACTTTAGATAACAATGTGGATCTACATGAAGAAACAAAGGGCACAGGTAAATGTAATTAAATAGGTAAATCCGAAAAATAATAGAACTTTCTCTCTGTAATTATTTTCTCCTACCGGATTTCAAAAACTGCACAATCAATAGTTATAAATCTGTATTGAGAGCCACGCAATGGTTATATTTTGTTGTAATCTGTTTGACAATTACAGCACAGAGGAGTTGAGAGAAAATAGACATATAGAGGAGATAAGATTATGCATGGTATTGAAATTAAGTTTGCATTAATCTGAACTAGATGGTCATAAGAAAAGGTAATAATTATAGTGTCCAAGCGGCTAAGGAAATAACTCAACAATTGTGTTAGTTACACTTTTCATCGCTTTGAAAAATACCCTGGGAGAAACCACTTAACTGGAGGAAAGATTTATTTTGGCTCCTGGTTTCAGAGGCTTCAGTCCAAGGTTATTCAGACCCATTTCATTGGACCTCAAGCTAGGCAGAATATCCTGGCTGTAGCACCATGTGGTAGAGGCTGCTCACCTCATGGTGGCAGGAAGCAGAGAGACAGAGAGAGAAGGGGCTAAGGACAAGATATCCTTCAAAGGCACACTCCAGTGACTTACTTCCACCAACCAGGCCCCACCACTTCCCACTTCCCAATAATGCCATCAAATTATGAATCCATCCATGAAGGAAGCCCTAGTGAGGGCAGACCCCACATGGTCCAATGTCCTTGCAATGACTGGATTTACCAGATGGGAACCAAATCTTCAACACATGACCCTTTGGGAGGATACCTTACATCCCAACAATAATAGCAATGTAGAATAAAAGAAATGACAAAGATTAATAATGGCATATATAAGAGTGTAATAACAAAAAAGCATAAGATATATAAAAAAGACAGAAAAAGGGCATAAGATCCTACTTCAATAATTACATTACATATAATTACATATAAATGGACTAAAAGTCCAATTAAAATGCAAGGATTGGCAGAATGTATTGAAAAAGTATGACCCAATAATATGCAATCTGTTGTTGTTGTTGTTGTTAGGTGCCATCGAGTCAGTATCTGACTCATAGCAACCCTCATAGGGTTTTCAATGGCTATTTTGGGATTGCCTTGGGAGTGGATTGCCAGGTCCTTCTCCGTATGCAATCTACAAGAGATATAATTTAGATGTAAAGACACAAGTAGATTGTAAGTATCAATAGATGGAAAAATGAAGTACCATGCACAGAAATAGAGAACTGGATCAGCTAAACGGTAGTTCCCCTTATCCATGGGAAATATAGTCTTAGACCCTCCCCAGTAGATACCTGAAATCATGGGAAATATTGAAATATATGTATACATACATGTATATATGCTGTTTTGCCAATATATTTGAAAGGGAAGACTTCTATCAGCTTTCTGCAATCTGAAATAAATCAAACATGCAATCAAGACATACTGATAATCACTGGTGACTGGAATGCAAAGGTTGGAAACAAAGAAGAAGGCTCAGTAGTTGGAAAATATGGTCTTGGTGACAGAAATGAAGCTGGAGATCACATGATGGAATTTTGTCAGACCAATGACCTTTTCATTGCAAATACATTTTTTCAACATCATAAACGGAGACTATACACATGGACTTCACCAGACGGAACATACAGGAATCAAATTGACTACATATGTGGAAAGAGAGTATGGAAAAGCTCTGTACAAAATGTCAAAACAAGACCAGGTACTGACTGTGGATCAGACTATCAACTTCCCATATGCAAGTTCAAACTGAAGCTGAAGAAAATTAGAACAAGTATACGAGAGCCACAGTATGACCTTGAGTATATCCCACCTCAGAGACCACCTCAAAAATAGGTTTAATGCATTGGACACAAATGATAGGAGACCAGAAGAGTTGTGGCAATGCATAAAAGATACCATTCAAGAAGGAAGCAAAAAGTTCTTAAAAAGACAAGAAAAAAAGAAAAGACCAAATTACATGTCAAAAGAGACACTGGACCTTGCCCTCGAACGTCAAGCAGCTAAAGCAAAAGGAAGACATGATGAAGTTAAGGAACTAAACAGAAGATTTCAGAAGGCAGCTCAAGAAGACAAAAACAAATATTGTAACGACACGTGCAAAGAGCTGGAGGCAGAAAACCAAAAGGGAAGAACACGTTCTCTGTTTTTCAAGCTTAAGGAAGTGAAGAAAAAATTCAAGCCTCGAGTGGCAGTAGTGAAAGATTCTACAGGGAAAATATTAAATGATGCAGGAAACATCAAAAGAAGATGGGAAGAATACACAGAGTCATTATACAAGAAAGAATTGGTAGATGACCAACCATTCCAAGAGGTTGCATACAAAGAGGAACCAATGGTGTTGAAGGACGAAGTGGAAGCTGCCTTGAAAGAACTGGCGAAACACAAGGCTCCAGGAATTGATGGGATACCAATAGA
>VMDO01022956.1:0-32578 GCA_007922755.1 Pedetes capensis
ATTCAAGTACTTTCCTCAATTTTAAAAAATGTGTCACTTTTCTTCATACATTTGAGTTGTAAGTTATATTCTAAACACAAGTCTCTTATCAGATATAAGACTTGCAAATAGATTTTCTTATTCCAGCTTATCTTTTCACTTCTTAGTATTATCTTGAAGCTCAAAAAACTAATTTATATGAAATTCAATTGGTCAATTTGTTATTTTATTGCTTGTGTGTTTAGTTTTGCATCTAAATGTTCAAAATATTTATGTGTCATCTACAAATGTTATAGTTTTAGCTCTTACATTAAGGTTTCTTGGTTAATTTTTGTAGATGGTGTGTATGACAATAAATTCTTAAGTTTCACTATCATGTGCAATTTTTCCTATTTTACTTGTTGGAAAGATGATTATTTCCCTGTTGATTGACTTAAAACCTTGCCTTAAAAGAGTGTTGAACATTACTATAAAGGTTTATTTCTGGACTCTCAATTCATATCTATATAGGTGTCCTTACACCATTACCTCAATTTCTTGATTATATCTCAATTGATTAGACCTTAATTTCTTGACTATATCTTTGTAGTAAATTTTGAAATCTAGAAATATAAGTCCTTCTATTTGTTTCTAAACTGTGTTTTGACTACTCTGGGTCCCTTGCATTTCCATATGAATTTTAAGATCTACTTATTACTTTATGTTTTAAAAAAGGCTGGCTATAATATTGGTAAGGATTACATTGAATCTCTAGATAACTTTTGAGAGTATTGCGTCTCCATGGAGGGCATCTCCATTTGTTTATTGGTATTGTTGTCAGGTGGCATCAAGTCCAATAGGACTCATAGCGATTCTCCTAGGGTTTTCAATGGATGATTATTTGGGGATTGCTTTGGGAGTGGTGCTGGGGGTGGAATCTGGGTCTTCAGAGAATGTGGAGCAGCATTCTGCCAACTGAGCTAAACCCCAGCCCCTCCATTTGTTTGGTCTGCCCTAAAACCTTTTAAAAATATGTTAACATTGTATGTACATCTTCAGAACAAATACCCACTACATACTCTGTTTTATTCTTAATTTATCTAATATACGTTCTGTGAAAAATATTGGAGTTTGCTGCTAGTCCTTATGTTAAATAAGTCCTCATGTTAAATATTGGGAATAAAGTTCTTTTGTGTTTGGTTGTATCAGACTTGCTCTGCAGAAGAGGTACCCAGAAAGCCTCTTGGTAACAATGTTATGCGAATTTATGTATATTTATAACAGTTTATGCTCTTCTTCTTCCTCTTCCTCTTCCTCTTCCTCTTCTTCTTCTTCTTCTTCTTCTTGTCCTTCTCCTTCTCCTTCTCCTTCTCTTTCTCCTTCTCCTTCTTCTTCTCCTTCTTCTTTTCTCAATACTAGGTGTATTGAACACAGTAGCTCACACATACTTTTGCAAGAGTGGTCTACGACTGAGGTATACTCCCAGCCCAATTTTTACTTTTCATCTTGGGACAGAGTCTCACTAACTTTCACTGGCTGTCTCTGACCTTGAACTTTTGATCCACCTGCTCTGCCTCCTGAGATACTAGGATTAGGGACATGCACTAAGCACCTGACTGTACTTTTGTTCTTAAAAGCCAATTTTGCTGAATCTAAAACATATGACTCTTATTTTCTTTATTCAGTATCTAAAATATGTTATTTCCTTTTCTTCTACTGTGAAGTTTTGCTGTGGAAAAGTATAATTAAAATCTCATTTTTTTTCTAATTTGTATTATTTTTGCATAAATATTGTAAGGATTTTTTCCTCTTAAAAGTAAATCAATATTTCTAGAATTTATCTTGTTTCTTATTCTGGGTCAATATTCCCAAATATGATGTTTGCTTCTATCATATGCTGTTTGAGGTCTTTTGTTTTTCATCTTAAAGGAATTTTATATGGGATTATAATTCAGTATTTGTTCAGCTTGATTGTTTGCCTATTTATTTGTTTATTATTATTTTCTTTTACAAATTCCCATTGTCTCTGAGTTAGTTCTTTGGCCTTTTAGTCACGTTCTCCCAATATTTTTATCTCCTTCTTACTCTTTTATTTTCTCTAAAACAAGCCTACTTTTAAGATGTTAACTGTAGTGTTATTCAGGCACGTGTTTACTTACTTACTGAATATTCTTGAATGCCTTCAGGTTCATTATTTTTGAGTCCTTTCTCCTCTCTCTAACTCTAGTAATAGTCTACAATATTATTACTGACTTTCTGAATTTTAATTTATATAGTTCTTTTTTGACCTGACTCAGCAGCACCTAACAACAACAATATTCTTTTTGTCTGATTTCCTTAATATTATTGGTCTTGCTTTAAAATATCCAATTATAATCTTCATCTCCTTTGTAAGGATGCCTTTCTGAGCTTCCTTAATTTTCTATACTGACATCATTCTTCTCCTCAGTGTTCTTTTTCCTAATCATAATATTGTATGACATTTTACCATGATATTTCTTGGTGGCAACTTTTTATGAAATTATTTTTTATAAAGGTTTATAAACTTTGTGGTCCAGGATAGCCCTTTGATCTTCCTCTGCTTTCTGATTTTTTCTACTATTTATCTCCTCACAACATCTTCTGGACCTTCTTTCATTTGTCACTAAACTCCCTATTCTGCTTCACTTTTAATCCACTTCCAGAAGTTTTGTATTCAGATAGAGCCATCTTAAAGGAACTCTGTCTGATTGACTGTGACAGATTATAGGGACATATATATTTTTGAAAAGTTCATAGGCTGGGCGATGTGAATCATGCTTGTAAACCCAGTGACTCATGTGGTTTAGGCAGGAGGATCATGAGTTCAAGGCCAGAGGCAGCCCATGCATCATAGCAGGACCTTGTCTCAAAATAAAAAATAAGAAAAGCCTTTAGGGTGTGGCTTATTCTTGTCTACTAGCATGGAGGAGGACCTGATTTCACAGTGATATACAATAAATAAATAAATAAATAAATAAATAAATAAATAAATACACACACCTCTCAGAAGACCCTTTAGAGTCATCTACTACGAAATCATGCAGTCTTCCTGATTTTGTTTAGGGTTTACAACTGGGCTCATCAGACTTATGTGTGATGGTCAGTGGCTGTATTAGGCTCTGCTCTTCTCAACATTTCCATTTTCTTTGTTGCTTCCCTCTCCTTCATCTCACAGAGACACTGATAGCATAACAATTTTGTAACTGTTGTTGTGGTTGTTGTTGTTGTTGTTGTTAAGTGCCATCGAGTCGGTATCCGACTCATAGCGACCCTCATAGGGTTCTCAATGGCTGACTGTTTTGGGATTGTCTTGGGAGTATGTTGCCAGGCCCTTCTCCCATTTTTTCCGTGCTGAGAATTGAACTCCAGGACCTCAGAGACTGCAGCGCAGCACTCTACCAACTGAGCTAAATTCAAGTCCTTTTGTAACTGTAGATCACTTTAATTTTGGTACTCTCAGTGAGACTGACTCAGTTTTGTTACAGATATTGTCCATGTCTTTTAAGGTTTACTCTCTTGTTGCTTTGCACTTATGTGAAAATTGGAGAGATTCCACAAATATGCCACAGGTACTACTTCCTATTTTTAGTTGCTTTTAATGTTATATAATTTACTTTTTGTTGATCCTCCATATTATTCCAAAAATAGTCTTTGATGAACTAGAGCTTTCACCTCATCGCACTATATAGGCAGTCAAGGCAAGGATGAATGTGACATGTGTTGTTGTCAAAGGGAAAGTAATATTTTTGGTTAAGCTTTCTATACCTACACTTCTATTTAACAAAGAAAACTTCATATTCAGATTAATGGTAAAATGTCATATTTTATGATTAAAGTCTGAATATATTTATATGACTGAAATAACCAATACTGTAATTCTTAATAAAAGTGCATACAGATTATTTGATTTATAGGAAGTTTCCTAGAGAATGGAATTTGCCATTGTTTGAGGTCTTTCCACTTTACTCTTAGATTGCCTTTTAGGAAACTGAGAAAATGCTCCATATTACTGAAGCCAGAGAGTATAAATTAATGTTTTTATAATTTATTAGTTATGGGATATGAACATTTAGATGTTAGTGAAATAGACAAGATACAATTAATTTTGAAAAATGAAAAGTTCACTCATTCTGGATTAGTAAATATTGATTAATTTTTTTCAGTAAACACAAGTATGATTGGGAATTCTATTGCTTTTTATAATATTGGTGCTTCATTTTGTTTAATTCTATTATTGAAATTATAAAATAACTTTGCAGAAAGATACTGTCTTTATGTCAATTAGTCATTATTCATTCAATTCTCAAAATGCCCAGCAAACTAATCTTAGAAAGGGTCCCTTGCAGGAAACACCTGGTTGTCATTGTTATTTTCCAAACACATCAATGACTATTGAGTCTCTGTCAAAAATCTAGAGCAATACTGTCAAAGATATTTCTGATAGTCTCCAACATATATACATTTTTGACACATAAATGTTGATGATTGTATTTCTTTTGTTATTTGCTAGTTTTCTGAGTATTTTCGCATAGGCACTGAGATAATCAAAACAGAAAACTGTGGAATATACTGTGATCATTTTATCTTTGCCATTCTTCAGTTTTAATTTTTTGTGATCAATATGTATTAATTGTACATTTTGAGGGATAAAGTATGATATTTTAACATGTGCATAGAGTGTTCACTTGATCAAGTCAAAGAAATTAGCAATTCCCTCCCTTTATTATTTCTTTTTCATTTGGAGACTTTGAGCTCCAGTCTTCTGGATCTTCATAAAATATATAGTAGCTTATTATGCATTGTAGTCACCCTACAGAGCTATGCAAGACCAAAACTTATTTTGTCCCAGACTGGCTGACAGACAGATAACACCTTCCTTGAGACTTGGAGAAACAGGAGAGCTTAAGCAATGACTTAGAACTCATATTAATCAGTCAGATAGAGTAATAAGTTAGATAAGAGGTAGGAGTATAAAAAATCCTTATTCTTTTCACCTATAAGTGTTTTAAAAGTAATCATTTGGCCTCCATTTATCTCCCTTCTTCTCCACCTTTCTCAATTTCCAGTAATCACTATTTTACATTCAGATAAGCAGTTTTTAAGCTTCTGCATATGAAAGTGAGTATGCAGTACTTGTTGTTCTGTGCCTGGATCATGTCACTTAACGTAGTGTCTTCCAATTCCACCCATTTTCCTGCAAATGGTAGCATTTTTATTTCAGTCTTCTTTATGGCTGAATGATATTCCATTGTGTATATATACCACAATTTATTTATCTATTAAACTATCAGTGGACATCTGGCTCCATAGCTTGGCTATTGTGAATAGTACACAAATAGCTTGGGAAATACAGGATGTACCTTTGCTATGCTAACTCATGTATTTCTACTTTTGTCAAGAATTGTAATAGCTGAATCATGTGATTAATTGATTTTTTAATAGAACCTCCATACTAGTCTTCATAGTAGCTAACTTATTTTATATTCCCAACGATAGTATTTAAAATATCCTTTTTTTCCACATCCTTTCTTGCATGTGTTATTTCTTATCTTTTCAGTAATGGCAATCTAATTGGGGTGAAATTATATCACATAGTTTTGATTAGAATTTCCCTTATCTTGTTATTCTTTACTTAAAAACAAATTGGCTGAGTATGGTGGCATTCACCTGTAATTCCAGTGACTTGAGATATGGAGGAAGGGAGGACTGAAGGATCACAGGTTCAAGGCTAGAAGCAGCCTGAGTAATTTAGCAAGACTCTGTCTCAATTTAAAAATAAAAATAAAACAGGGGCTGGAGGTGCAGCTCAGTGACAGAGCACTTGCAAAATATGCATGAGGTGAGTTCCTGGGTTCAGCTCCCTACTATTGCAAAAACAAAACAAAACAAAGCAAAAAACAAATAGGCTAAATATACATAGCACTTTTCCCTTGGATTTCATTTATTTAGGTTTGGTTTTCTTCAATGATAAATCATATTCTGAGAATTCCTATTAGTGCTTGGAATATAGTAAGTATTTGATAAATAGTTGCTGAAGTAATGATCATTGAACTCTGAGATACTAGGAAGATAGACTAAAATAGTAATTCATTAAGTATAACCCCAGTGTATTGGTTTATATTTACCCTCCCTGAGAAATTCTTCACTTTTCCTACAGAAAGAATAAAATAAGTAGCAATAGAAATTCACTTTACCATAAATATATTGGTGTAACATTAAATCATTAAATAGTTTAATAGGTTTTTAGCTAAAATATTTAGCTGCGTAATATAAAAAATTAAATTTTCTTATAAAACATTTCCTGATGAAGATAAAAGAACACAGCCTTCAATATTGACTGTGCCTCAACATCAACAAAACACAAATCCTTAAAACTGGGTCAGTAAACAACTTTCTGATAAATGGAGAAAAGATTGAGGGTGTCCAAATTTTTTATTTACTTAGTTCTACAATCAACCCCTGTGAACACAGCAGTCAAAATCAAAACACGCATTTCATTGTGAAAAGCTGTTGCAAAAGACCTCTCTAAAATGTTGAAAAGTAAAGATGTCACATTGAAGATAAAGGTGAACCTGAATTATACCATGTTATCTTCAGGCTCATGTATAGGGTTGGAAAAGCTGGACATGAAATAAGGGACATAGAAAAATTGATGCTTTTGAATTATGGTGCTAAAGATGAATATTGAATATACATTGACTGCCAGAAGAATCAACAGATCCATCCTAGAAGAAGTGCTACCTTGGAAGCAAGGATGGCTCGACTGTGTCTTCTGTATTTTGCACCTGTCAGGAGAGACCAATCCCTGGAAAAGGACATAATGTTTGGGAAAATGACAGGTCAATGAAAAAAAGGAAGACTAGATGAATTGACACAGTGTTTGCCACAATGGGCTTAAACATGTAGAAGATCATGTGCATGGCAGTGTCAGGGAATGTTTCCTTCTTTGGTACATAGGGTTGCCATGAGTTAAACTGGACTCCAAGGCACCTAACAACAAACAACAAGGAATATGAATGTGAAAACATCAAATATATTTCAACTTTCTTCTTTATTTTGCATATACGTAATATATAAATTTACAAGATACAAAACAAAATTAGATGAAATTTTGACATTTTCAACTTTTCATGTACACTTTTACTTTTATATAAAAATTTATAAACTTTTGTTCTAAATAATAAATATTTATTGCTCAGGTTTCCTCATCTCTTAAGAACAAATGTCAATGCTTAATCACGAAAAGTGTTAATTATAGAAATGTGCTTTCAAGGCAATCTGATGACAGTATGAGAGGAATTCTCCCTATTCTCATGCATGTGCATTTTGACAATAGTTAAACTAAACATAAATGCATATTGTAATTTGGGGACAAATATGACTCAATATTTGTATAATCTAAATATCCTTTCTGCCCTAATAATTTTGCCTTAACAAAAACAGTGAAACAAAACCTATTACTAAAATGTTCCTATTGATTTTGCTCCTTCAAACAACACACTTCTCCTTATGTGTAAGTTCTTTGTAAATTATTCTCCCTATAATGAATTCAAACATTCACATTTAAGTAATGAAAAAATAATAATTACTAGGCACATTTATTTAAGAGTTTACTTTCCTTTGAGTCTATACTAAGCAGTTAGAGTGATGCAAAACAATATTGCCTTGGAACCAAAGATGTTAAGATTTATTGAATAATAGATAAGAAAAAAATAAATTTCTGGAAATAACAATTCTATTGTTATTTCTATTTTATAGGGTTAACAATTTCTATTATATAGGGTTAACCTTTTTTGAGCTCTATGCATCAAAATTATAAGTAATGTAATCCTCAGTTATATACAATGACAGTTTCCTTTTTTATGTCAAGCATGTACTTTACCATGCTTTTATTTTTTTATCACATTTAGTATTCAAATGTCTTTAATACACAATATCATATAGCTCATGGAAGGAATGTTATGTGTGAATTTTTCTAATTTACAATTAAAACTGGAGATGTCAGTTTATTACCTTAATATTTTTAGTGAATTGTGTTTACTAAAGCAATTAAGATAAATAAAATGTCTAAGTTACTCAAGATTATCGTTAAATAGACATCCAATTGCCTGCAATTTTTATTGTGATTATGAAGCAGTTATAACATTTTCTTAGAGATATGGCTTTAAAACAACATCACTGTGCAATGATTTATAAGTCTTTTTCTCCACATGAAATAGTACATTATAAACAGTGTTTCTTTTTGAAAGTTCTCAAACCAGTTCTGATTGACTTTCCTTGATAAAACATTTCTCATTATTTCCACTCACTTAATTTTCACCTTCTAGCCACAAATCTGTGTTTAGCTTCAGAAATTTACGCCTGGAAGTGAATGGTATAGCTTTCTTTGTCTACAAAGTTAAAAAAAAGAAAGAAAGAAAGAAAGAGAGAAAGAAAAGAAAAGAAAAAGAAAAGAAAAAAACATCTAGGAAACTAATTAAACAAATCACACTAACTATATATTATTTCTTACTTCAGATGATTTTGTTGTTACTAAGCCACAAGATGTGAACAGGACCCAAGCTAATAAACCACATCACCCTGGGTGGTTTAGTTTTACCTACATGGCAAATCCAAGTATTTTATTCTAAGTTGTCCTTATCTTGCATTCCCACCTAGATAGTGTCATAATATTTTCTTTCTCTTTAGTGCTCTTCTTCTTGAAAGAATATTATTCAATTACTGTCTCAATTTTTTTAAATTTGCTTCCAAACCCCTATTGTTCTGGCTTCTTGTTTCATATCCTTACTGATAATGAAACTTCTCGTCACAACTAATTAACTATCAAATTCCCAACCATGATTTTCATTGAAGAATGTTATGGCTTAGCTAGTGTGCATTTCCACATTTAATACTGCTCACCATGCTTCAAATTATTGTTTGTTGTTGGTGGTGCCATTGAATTGTGTCTTACTCATAACAACCCTCATAGAAGTTTCAATGACTGATCCTTTTGGCAGTGCCTCGGTAGTGGATTGCCACATCCTTCTCCCATTTGTGCTGTGCTGGTAACTGAACCAACCAGGACCTCAAAGACTGCCGAGTGGTGCTCTGCCAACTGAGCTAAATTCTAGCCTTTGCTTCAAATTATGACTTATTTATTTTTATTTCACTCTTATTCAAATCACATATAATAATATATACTTTATTTATAATAATATTAACTTCAGAATAAATTTTTAAAATTTTCTTCTATGGTACTGAAATATTTGGATAAACTGCACACACAGCTAATTACTAACAGTATCATAATAAGACTGGCAACTTCCTCATTTTTAGTGCCTTGAAAAATTTAGCACAAAAATTTGGGCACAGAGAAGTAGGGATACAGTGATTCCCATATGGTCAAACCATAATGCAAGAAATCTAATTTTTGAATATTATATTTTCCGTATGTATATACAGATATAGAAATCACTTGTTACTTCAGAATATCAATATCAATTCCATTTTTATGAAGAATTTTAGAAAAAAAGATAATCATTTCCTCTCAAACACATCATTAGTTTTAAACTGGCATTCAAAATCCATTTATAATAATTGATATAATAAGTAGGAGTGCAGATTCATTTTAGTAGTATTATCAGTACTACCAATAAAACTTTATCTGCAGTTTGCTTAAGATATTTAAGGAAGAATAAACTTATCAAATATGGATATATATTTTATTCCACCAATTAATGTGAGCTAATAAATGCATTTAATATCTGTGATTAAAATGCATGAGTTCTCTTATGATTAAATCATTCCTGGTAATAGCTAGGTTCACATTTTAATTATTTCAACTACTTAAAACATTGAGTTTCTCTTTTGTTCTTGACTTGTACTCCAGATTTCATCATGGGGAAGGCAGTGAAGAATCAAGCTATGAGATGATCTGAAGGGGCTTTGGCGCCATCTTATGGTTTCTTAAATTATGTTCTCCGTTTGTCTTGTTCTACCAGTTGATCACTAAGTCCCATAGTGAAAACAACAATTTATATCATGAATTCTTAAATTCCCTTGTGAATCTTGGCAAATTTGTAGGTATATTTTAATTATAATGTAAGGTAGCATTCCTGTAAGTAATCAGACCATGTTTATTCTTGCTTTTTTCCATTTACTATGCCAGTTTCTGACTCCTAAAATTATCTACTATTTACTCATTCATTCCACATATCCAATCTTATTCACTCATTAAGACCTAATTAAAAATAACACCTCTTCCATGAAGACTTCCTGAACTCCTCTAAGTCTGAAGAATTCATTGTTTGTGCATCGGTATTAATCCTAAAGCTAATGAGGAGCAGCATAATTTATTACCTCACTGTTCAAGTGACAAAATATCTGTTCAACTGAATTAGAAGTATGATTATAAATATTGTGAAAATTTGAAAAATATATAATAGTAGGGACAGTGGTTTTATGAAACATCAAGTCCTCTTTAGTTCAGTACACAATTATCAATTCAAGGTCATTTATGTCATTTACAACCTTACTACTTCAAGCATGCAGTGGGGACTAATAACTTTAGCATTATCTGGGAGTTTATTAGACAAGTATGTTCTCAGGTCCCACTACAGAAGTACTAAAAAAGAATCTGCATCATAAAAAAATTCTCCGTTGCTCTTATGCATAGTATAACTTGAGAAACATTAGTCTACTACAATATAACCCACTTATACCACAGTGGCCACTATCATTGTCAGTTTTCCTCTTTCTGTGTAGTGAAAGTGTGAATAGTACCAAGGTCTCTCACTCTAGGTGACCATCTCACCACTGAATACTGGCTCAAACAAATACATACCTAACTTCTCTGGAGACCTAAGGAAACAGTGTCCAGATTACAGAGGCATCTTGGACTAAATTTCCATTTATCCCTGTGTTTGCAGGTTACACCATATCTCCATCAGAAGATCTACGCTAACATTTATCTCAGATACTGATGGAGAAAAACAATAGAGTATGTTCAACAATAAGCCACCAAAAAGTAACAGCTATGTATAGTAAGAAATCCTAAAATATAGAAAAGTTATTTATTAAAATCAACAATCATCAAATTATTCTATATTAATGTTACATAATTTTGCACTGTGATAATTTAAAGTATCCTAATGCCATCTAGTCTGCAGCTGTACCACTGTGTCATCCAATCCTGTCAGATCTCGAAGCTAAGCAGGGTCAGGTCTGGCTAGGCTAGTACTTGCATAGGAGACCACCTGGGAACACCAGGTGCTCTAGGCTTGGGATAAGGACCCAGAAACCCACTCACAAAAAACAATCAGCCATTGAAAACCCTATGAATAGCAAAGGAGCACTGACAATACTGTTTTGCCTGTTGTATGTAGGATGGCTATGAGTTGGACACAGAGTTGACAAAAACTAACATCAAAAACTATAGGGAAAAATTGGGAAGAAATTGTCAAAAAAAAACCCAAACTGGGAAAAATGCTTTAGAATATCTGATTTGTAAATTAGAAATCTAGGGAAAATGAAAGGAATTTGGTTGCACCTTTGTACAAAACACTTGACAAATCCCCCAAACCTAACTGGACAGTTGGACTCAAAGCTGATTGGTTCAGGCCATTCTGTGGGAGAGCTATATAAAGAGCTGCACTGCGGCAGCTCAATCTTTTTTCACCTGTTCTCGCCCGGACCAGGGATGAGGAAACAGCTTTCCCTCTCTCGCCCAGATCTTCTGTGAGGAAAGAATGCTCTCCTACTTCGACCATCAATAAGGAAAGAACCTGCTCTCCATCCTGATCACCAATGAAGCAAGAACCATCACCTCATGACCACGGAGACCACCAACACAGGTGTTTGCCCCTGGAAAGCAAAAGAGCCTGAGGCTTTTCCTTTCTCCCATCTCCGCTGGGGTCCCAAGGGCCACAGGAGTCCCCGCCCCTCACCCCAGGGTCCAAGTGAATTGTGTTTAGTATCTGTGTGTATGGTGGTGCCGCCCATCTGAACATCCAGGCCAGACCGGGAGGCGCATGCCCCACAAACAACAACAATGCCACCTGATAAAAATATATTTTAATGTTTAAATGAGGTATTTTCTTCCTTGGCTTTCTAAAAGAAATTTTGTATTTGATTTCTCCATATATAAGTTGTTGGTACCTTAATTAGATATGTGGAAATTTTTATTGTTTTTCTGTTTAAAAAGAAGTATTTCTTTTTACAAGATGGATCCCTAAGGAGACTACCAGAGAGAACTTATATTTTTTCTCACATAAATGTGTGATGCATAGAATGAGCCTGAAACTAAAGACTTAAATTCCATTTTGGGTGATATCCTTAAAGTGCCTTATATTTCCTAAGATAATGCTATATTCTGTAATAGGTAAATCCACAAATCTCAGTAGCTCATTGAATAGAAGTTTGTTTTATTCTTTTTGTAAATTACAAAATTAAATACTTTTGGATTAGTAGTAGAGTGCTTTCTAATCTACGAAAGTGTCCAGATTCTCAGGCCAACAGAGGTTGCTTGCTCGAGGTATCTATGGATTCCAAGGTCCCCTATTGCCAACAATTATCCTATAGACAAGAGAAGGAAAAATTCAAAAACTTGTATGAGTGATTCTTATGGGCCAGGCCTGGAATTATTTGCATCACTTCTATTGGTCAAAGCTACAATTCTCAGCCACACAGAAGTAAGATGGGTTGGAAATAGTATTGTGGTTGTGTCTTTGGAATTAAGAAAAAAATATGAAAACTAGGTTGTTGCTATAAAAACATTCTTGATACATGTGTTATTCATCAAACTATCAATGAGTTGCATCAAGTGTTATAAAAAAGCAGCACCAACTTGAAGCCCAGGGTTTTGTCTTCAGCACCACCATGAATGAGCTTGACCTTTCTTAAACATTTATTTTCTCATCTGCAAAATATAGTCCTTAACCAAGTCAGTTGATGGTTCAGATATGAGTATCAGATTTCATTAAGAATCAGAGATACTTTCTTAAAAATGTGAATGCAGATATACACATATGACATGCTATGCATAATCTCATGTGAGATGCAGAAATCTTATAACCCCAAACACATACAATTTTAATAAATCAAAATTATTTTAGGAAATAGCTTCAAGATGTTGCATAAGAAAATATCTTATATTTGCTTCCTATCAATACATTCCTGGCAACCCCCTTCCAAAAATCAATCTGCCATTGAAAACCCTATGAACAGCAGAAAAGCACTGACAATAGTGTTTCCCCTGTTGTACAGAGGGTTGCTATGAGTCGGATGCCAACTCAACAGCACCCAACAACAACAACAACAACATCAACACATTCCCCCACATGTCTGTCAGTTGCCAAACTGTGGGGCCTTGTGTGTTGCTGTGACACTGAAAGATGTGCTACCAGTATTTCAGATACCAGTAGGGTCACACATGGGGGACAGGTTTCAACTGATCTTTCAGACTAAGACTAGGGAGTAGGACCTGGAAGCCTACTCCTGAAACAATCAGCCACTGACAACTCTGTGAATAGCAGAGAAATACTGTCAGTAATAGTGCCAGAAAATGAGCTCCCAAGGTTGGAAGGCACTCAAAAAGCTACTGGGGAGGGGTTGCTTCCTCAAAGTAGAGTCTACCTTAATGATGGACATGGAGTAAAGCCCCAGGAACCTTCATTTACTGATGTGGTATGACTCAAAATGAGGAGGAACAACTGTAAACACCCATTACTAATTGGAATGTGTAATGTAAAAAGTATGATTCTAGGAAAATATTGACTAGACCATGGACTGCCAAAAGAACCAACAAATCTGTCCTAGAAGTGCAACCACAGTGCTCCTTGGAAGCAATGATGGCTAAACTATATTACACAGTTTGGAAACATTGCCATCAGGGGCCAATCATATTTGGGAGGGGGTCAGGCCAATAAATAAAAGGAAGTTGCTCAAGTAGGTGGGTTGACACAGTGTCTGCAACAATGGGCTTAAACATAAAAAGATTGTGTGCCTGGTACAGAATTTGGGAGTGTTCCATTCTGTTCTACATAAGTTAGCTATGAGTGGGACCCAACCTGACAGCACCCAACAACAATAACAACATTAGTACATTCAGAAAGATGGCATCTATAGACAATGATGTATATATTAATTGTGTTATTAATTATGTTTGAAGAAGGAAAGAGAAGTGAAGAAATCCCACTTTCTGGCTGTCCAACCTGGTATTACCTTAACAACTCATTTTACAATTGTGGTATTACATTATATCTATATGAGCTTGATATTTCTAATTCTGTGCCTTAAGAATTATTTTTCAAAATAGAACAGGCAGTGGGAAACATAGATTGATAAGGTTCTTTAAAAATTTGATAGATTTTGGAAATTGAGAATGGTGACTTGATAGAAAAGAAACTTTTCATTTCTGAATTGTGTGGGGAACAGAGAAAATATTTCTTTACCTTTAGTTGGTTTCTCTGATTTGGTCATATATCACAGAACATAACATGGCATGAGGAAATTGATTCCCTGGGTATAAGTATTAAGGATGGAAACCATTCCATTAATTTTATCCATTACTCTTTTCTGTCCTAACATTTGGACTAACTGGACAATGTCAGCTATTTTTGTAGTGATAAATAGCAGGGATATTACTGAACTAAGGTGTTCTTGGAACATTCACACTTGTGTAACAAGATGAAAAATGTAAGTTAAAGGCTTTTAAATTTTCAGTGTTCATTAAAATTTATGGTTAACCCATAATTTCTCTTTGTTTCTATGCCAATTTCTTGAACATCCTTCATTTTATTAATGGACAGCAACATGTATGTATAACTTCATATTACACATTACATATTTGCTAACACACACAAATTCCAATTTCCCGTCTTCCTGCTTTGTGAAATTAAGTGAGTCATATGAACATGTGAGATCTTACAAGATGTTAAAGAGCCTACAGCCATACCACTGTGGCAACAGATCCCATCAGATCTCAGAAGCTAAGCAGGGTTGGGCCTGGTTAGTATTTGGATGGGAGATTGCCTGAGAACACCAGATGCTGTTGACTTGGGAGAAGGACCTGGCAACCCACTCCCAAAAAATGTAATCTGCCATTGAAAACCCTATGAATAGCAGAGGAGCACTGACAATAGTGTTTTGCCTATTTTATATACGATCTCTATGAGCTGGATACCGACTTGATGGCACCTAACAACAACAACAGTTTAGAAAAAAACTCTGAAAAATCTATCTTTTTGAATTATAAATCCAATCCACATGCTGAGCCAAAAAATTAATTCAAATAAATTAGATATTGGGATTATTTTTGTGGTGATTCTTTAACTGCTCTTGTTGTTAGCTGCTATCAAGTTGGTGTCCAATTCATAGTATCCCTGTGTACAGATACAGACAAAACATCATTATCAGTGCTTCTCTGCTATTCATAGGATTTTCAATGGCTGATTGTTTTTTGGGAGTGGACTGCTGGGTCCTTCTCCCAAGCCTAGAGCACCTGGTGTTCCCAGGTGGTCTCTCATCCAAGTACTAACCAGGCCCGACCCTGCTTAGCCTCCAAGAGCTGATGGGATTGGATGCCACAGTGGTAAGGCTGCAGGCTCTTTAACAGAGATAGGTCCAAATTTGAATAACTAGTGAACACTTTACAAAGGTTGGAGGCCTGAAAAAAATTAGTTAAATACTGAATAACACAAACAAATGAGTAATATAAGCGTACCACATTTTAGTCATAACTGTACTAAGAAAAAAAATGGTAACATTCTGAAAGAACTTTTCAAATTGGGAAATTGACCAAGTATACCCTGAATCTTGCTATTCCAGTTGGATTCAGTTCTTCATGGAGACTAATTTAGATTTTGGAAAAATGTAATCATATTTTTCAGATCATGTATTGCTTAAAAACTAATTCACTTTATTTTGTACTATATACTTTTTAGAAGTTTCTTTTATCCTTTTTTTAATTAATGTTTTTCATTAAACAGGTAGATTATGTCTCTTAAGTGCAAGGAAACTGAAGGGGCTACGGGATATGGGAGTAGTATAAAACAGTAAGAGGAAAAGACTGATGTCAATTTTAGTTCCCTGCTGACCTCTCTAGACTATGCCAATTATGTTTGTACTCCTTATATTTACTAGGCAAGTTGAGGTGAGTAAAATCAAATCACTTTTTCTATGAAAGTAGCACTTTAAAGGTGACAGAGCTCTATACACTTTTCAAAGTACTCTAACAATAATTTTCATAGTAGTCTAATAATCATCTTGGACACTGAGGTAACATTGATGGTGAAAATTGTCACCATTAAATGAGAAATAATAAGGTTTTGCCATTTCCCTATAAAGCTACCGTGTCTTCCTTGGATAACTAATGCCCAGAAAATTCTATGGTGTTTATATCATTGTTGTTTGTTTTTATTTATAAATAAGTTGATTTTATATACCTTGTAAAAGGTAAATTTTACAATGGAAATGAATAAGATTATTCTATGGACTGGTTGAAGGGACTTGACAATAATTACATAAATGACCTTAATATATCTTTATGTAGAAAATATTTAGCAAAAGAAAGAAAAGGACAAAGAGGAAAAGGGAGAAGGAAAGTCAGAGATAAATCATAACTTTGGCTTTAGTGCCATGCAGAGAAAATAGCCCTAAGGCTTAATTGTCTTAGTGATTATGAGAAAAATTTTCACCAATGACAATCTGTACATGAAGCTATCAGAGCCTGATATCATCTAATATTTTGTTGTTGCAGTACTGGAAATTTGAACCTGGGGCCTCATAAATGCTAAGCAAGTGCTCTACCAGAGTGGAATCCCCAACCCTCTTTTTAAATTTTTATTTTGAGATGTGTTCTTGCTAGGTTATACAGGCTGCCTCTGGTTTGGAAATCACCATCTTCCTGCCTCAGTCTCCCAAATTTCTGGGATTGTAGGAGTGTTATGCTGTGCCCCACTCATCTAGTATTGGAATCATGTAGAATCACTTTCCTTGGTATAATTAAATAATTGTGATGGAAAACTTTTATTGCAGTTTGGTTGCCCAAACTGATTTTATTTTGCTACACAAGCTAACATATGGGTTTGTGTGGCAGTTATTTTGTTCACTGAAAATTAGAACTTTGACTGATGTCAGTATATATTTTATTATTTTGTGAGTTTAGTTAGTATAAGTTGGTCTGGTTAAATATAGTGAATTCTGAATAAGAGTTATCCAGTATATTTGACAAAAAATATTTTTGTCAAATAATTTTTGTCAAATAATTTTGTCAAATAATATTTGTCAGATAATTTTCCAACATGAATGCTTTAGTAGTCAGGCCCTGAACCATGGACCATGGACCTCAACTATATGATTTATGAGGTGGTCTGGAATTAAATGATCACATTTCCTTGGTCAAAATCCTTGAGAGCACCAGGTTTCTTCTACATTTTGCTTCTTCCTCACAAAATAGAAATGATTAGAAGGATAATACCTATAAAAGAATCTGATGTACTGATCAGCCTGTAAAATGGACCCACCAATAATCTCTCAGCTCCTTGTGCACTCAATACCTGAGAGATCTTTCTAGCTTGCTGCTTTCCTCTTTATTCCAGAGTATCAAAGAAATTATAGTATCACTCAGTCTTCTTATGGAGAGGAAATCTATGTAATGGCGTATAGTGTAAAATATTCCAGAGATAACAGTTTTTACCATATGGGCTCATTCCATACATTTAATTTTATATTACAATTACAAGATAAAAAACATAGGCATCTCTGAATTGCAGGTTTCTCAAATTTCTTTGTTTATTAACTTGTCATAGAGTCCTGAAAACTATATGATTAATATCCTCTAATGTTAGATGGGGCTGGGATTTAGCTCAGTTGGTAGAGGGCTGCGCTGCAGTCTCTGAGGTCCTGAGTTCAATTCCCAGCACCACAAAAATGGGAGAAATTCCTGGCAATCCACTCCCAAGGCAATCCCGAAAAACAGTCAGCCATTGAAAATCCTATGAGGGTCGCTATGAGTTGGATACCGACTCGACAGCACCTAACAACAACAGCAATGTTAGATGACATATAAAAGCCTATAAGAGTCAACTCAGTTTGGTCAAAATTAGTCCATTTTTTATGGCCCACCAATAATACAAACTTTACTTTCATGAGTGTTGCTTACAATTTTTAGGACAAACTTACAATTTTTTTTGCCTCTTATATAAGTATTTTTCATACTCTTCCCTCTGACAGTTAAAGTTTAATATTTTCCTTCCTTAAATATCACTGATCTTTCACAGTCTTTAAGGATAATCAGTATTCTTGCAATCTTAAATTCATTTATCATGATACAGTCTTCATAAATCATGTACGTTTTCGCCATATTAAGTTTGATATCTAGGATGCACATAATCAAGGAGAATGCTACTCTTGTAATTATAACTTCTGTCTTATGATTCAATGAACATAATCATCTTTATCCTTCATATATACTAGGACTTAGATGCAATTTGCTTAATCATTATACTGAAAGGTATATCTCAGAAATGAAGTTAAGAAAAAAATCAGTATAGTATAACCACTTTGTGAAGCATATTATACTTATTTGCACTTACACGTTAAAAATCATTAGTTGTGGTGTTTCATATTGTTGTTGTTCTTAAGTCGGTGTCTGACTCATAGCAACTCTACATACAACAGGTGAAATGCTATTGTCAGTGCATCTCTGCTATTCATAGGGTTTTCAATGGCGGATTGATTTTTGGGAGTGGGTTGCCTGGTCCTTTTCCCAAACCTACAGCATCTGGTGTTCCCAGGCTGTCTCCCATCTAAGTACTATCAAGGCCAACCCTCCTTAGCTTCTGATGTCTGATGGGGTCCAAAGCCACAGTGCTGTAGCTGTAGGCTGTTTCATATTACATGGATAATAGTGATTTTCCAATCAGTAATTGTTTATTACATTCAAATGTATATTTCTAATTTCTCCTCAATAGGTATATAATAGTAAAACACTTTTAACTTCTGAAATAACATATTTCTTTAACCACTTTAATAATTATGATCAACTTAGTGTTTTAACATATTTAAACATCTCTACTTCTGAGGGAAAGAACTTTCTTTATAACAGGAAATATACAAAAATCCATTAAAATTTTACTGATTAACAATATATACACATTGAATTGTAAACTCCATGATGCTCTGGACTATGTCCATCTGATCAACTTTAAGCTTCTCACCTTCTCAAAATAGACAAAAGAGTGAAAGGATGAATTGGTTTCTTTCCAAAAGGCCCTGTATGCCTGACCAGGTAAGCTTTGAAAAAAGTTTGTGGAAAATTTCATTTTATACTTTCCCAAATTATCAAAAATACATTGCCTAAATTTTTAAAATAATAATATGCAGTTATACTAATATTCACAGTGATCGTAATGACAATTATTTACACAGAAGCTACTGTGAGCCAGACACTCTCTAAGCACTTTCATACATTAATTCACTTTGTATCATGTTATTAATATAGCATTTTTTCACTTGAGGAGACTAAGGCACAGGAGGGTAAATTATTGTACTTGAGACTATTGAAGTAAAAGAGCATTATACACCCTTTTACAGAGCCCACAATAGTAGGCTTTATCACAAACATCAAGTGTAACTTTGGTTATAATACCAATTCCAGTTATACCAATATAACCCCTAACTCAAAATACCCATATTTAACATTTTTACTTCTTATTCCCAAGAATCTGGCTACAAACAGATTTAGAATAAGTATAATGAAAGAATAATACTTTGTTTTCAAGTTTTATGAGCATATTCCTATAAACTACTTCTATTAAAATGGTAGGCACAGTAGTGTACACCTGTAATCCCAGCAACTTGGAAGACAGAAGCAGGAGGATTGAAAGTTCGAGGGTACAGGCAGCCTGTGTAATTTAGCAGGACATTATCTCACCATAAAAAAATTAAAATGATGACTGAGGGTGCATCAGTTGTAGAGCACTTGAAAAGTATATAAGAGGCATTAGGTTTAGCGCACAGTAGTGAAAAAATATTCTTAACAAACTAATGAGATTAGTTACTATGTATTTAATTTATATTTAATGTCATTTTGAAACTTTGCCATAAATAATAGCAAAATGTATTTGTGATAATGTATTTGTGTCTAATATCACATTCAATAACAGCTTTTTTCCCAGTGCAGTGCCTCTTTTGATTTCTTGACTGCTGCTTCCCTGGGTGTTGATTATTGAAATAAGTAAAACACAATGTTGAACAACTTCAGTCTTTTCTCCACTTACCATGAAATTGCTTACTGATTCAGTTGCAAGGACTTTTGTTTTCTTGATGTTGAGGTGCAATCTATATTGCTATATTTTACTTGTATGTGATATCAATAATGTTGTCTGATAATTTTCACAATAGGTTAGATCCTCTTTCTTGGAAATAGGCACAACTATAGATCTCTTCCAGTCAGTTGGCCAGGTAGCTGTTTTCCAAAACTCTTGACATAAACAAGTGAGGACCTCCGGTACTGCTTCTGTTTGTCAAAAGATCTCAATTGATATTCCATTGTTTGGGGCTGCTGGACTCGAACCTGTGACCCTCTGCATTGTGTTGTTATAATTGAGTGCCCTAATGCTTGCACCCTGTAAAGAGCTGAAGCTGGGGAACAGACTTAGGAGTGGTGAAAACAAGGCAAGTTTATTTACAGGGGAAGGGAAAGGGTAAGTAGTGGATGGCTGGGATAGGGAAGGGAGACAAGGGAGGAAGGCGCTCAGCTGCTATCCCTGCCACTGGGGTAGACACTCCTTGGTGTTGTTGCTCTCCCAGCCTGCAGGCTTCACTGCTTCAGAGGCCCTGAGCTTGACTCTGGAAGGCTTGCTTCTTGAAGCACTCAATCAGTTAGTGTTGGAGAAGGCGAAGAGGTGGAGGAGCTCTGGTGGTCTCAGGCAGGTAGGCAGGCAGGCAGAGGTGAGGATGGAAGCAGGTTGGATGCAGGATGAGGGTAGATGATGGATAGGCTGAAGCCTAGGTAGGTCAGGAGGATGCATGGCTCTGGTCCTTATGGGACCGAAGGATAAGGGAGCAGATTCTAGGTGTAGGTTGAATTAGCTGTTAGGCTCAGGGGTTTGGGGCTTTTATTCCTTTAGGCCAACTGTCATCCAACTGTCAAGCAATGACAGTGGCCAATCAGGGAAGGCAGGGAAGGGCTCATGAGCGGCACGAGGGCAAGGGTTTGACCAATTGGGAGGGAGATGGGGCTCAGCCAATTTAGGCCTCAAGGAAACCTGAGCTGGTCAGCACCATCTTGGCTCACTGAATGGGAGGAGGGAGGAGGGAGGCACTTGGATAAGGGGCAAAGGTCAACTGTCCTGGAGGATAGAGTTGGGCCCTCCAGGAGGGCCAGAGGGGCCCCAGGGACCCGCCATGTTGTGGGACCTTCTATCTCCCTGGGAACCCACAACATTCCATCAATTCCTGGAGACCTGTGTTTTGCCAATGCAATCAAGGTAGCATCTACATCTTTATTCAATATCATTGATTCCTGACCATATGCTATTTCTTGAGATGGTTGAAGATTCACCAATTCTTTTTGTTACAATGACTCTGCATTCCTTTCATGTTCTTTTTTTATGTTTCCTATGGATGTTTCCCCTATAGAATCCTTCACTATTGCCAATAATTGTTGTTGTCATTGTTAGGTGCCCTCAAGTCAGTATCTGAGTCATAGCAACCCATGAATTGGTATCCGACTCATAGTACAATAGGAGAAACACCATTTTCAGTGCATCTCTGCTGTTCATAGGGTTTTCATTGGTGGATGGATTTTTGGGAGTGGATTGCCAGGTCCTTCTCCCAAGCCTACAGTATCTGGTGTTCCCTGGTGGTCTCCCATCCTTTTACTAAATAGGCTGAATCCTGCTTAGCTTCCAAGATCTGATAGGATCGAAAGCCACAGTGCTATGACTGTAGGCATTGCTAATAATTGGAAGGTACTTAATGAAAACATTCACTTTAAATCAAGTTTCCAATATTTCTAATGTCTCCTCTCAGCCACCTGCAGAAATATACTTTTGGATTCAATATCTGTTAGACTGCTAAAAGTAGTCTTCACTGACATTTTTTCCATGTATACTTGATTGACCCCCATAAGGAGAAAATTATAGCAGAGCTACAAATAACATGATACCTACCATTATTAACAATCCACAATTTAGGAGTAAGATTTTCCGAGGCTGACCTGGACCCTGATCATTCTACCCAAGCCTACCAAGTGCTGGCATTACAAGCATCTACCACTCTACTCAGCTAAGGGTAAGATTTTCTAACATATTTAACATAAGGAAAAATTATATGATTATAGAAACAAATGTATGCTTCAAACAATCTATTAGTTACTGGGTATGTATGCCTTGAAGAATATTTGAAACAAGGTCAATTTTTACATTTTCCTGAGATAATTACTAATAATTTTAATGTAGCATCTTTTAGTTTAGTATTAACATTCCAATGTCACCATAACTTTCTCTCTTTCCACCCTGTCTCTGTCCTCATGCCTCCTTACATTTACATTGCAAATCAAGCTTCCAACACAGGCACCCTTTGGGGACCTAGACACAAACTGATCCAAACCATCACAACTACTCACATATCAAATCTAAATGTTAACAATTAAGACTGGAGTTTGCTTTTGGCAAAGATGATTGATTATGAGTTCCAGTCTTGAATGTTGTGAGTTGGAAATCTGGCAGAATATTCAGATGATGATGTTAAAAATGGGAAATGAAGCTCTAGAGACACAATAAGAAATGTTGAGAATGGACCACTATAGGGGAATATGAAGGAAGAAAAAAATAAGAATGTGAAACTTTGAAGAGTACACACAGCTAGAATTTAGAAGAAAGAAAGCCAAATAATTCTTAACAACCAGAAAACTCCCAGAGTTCTCTACATTGCTAAAGGATTTCAAAGCAAGAGCATATTAAATAAAACAGGATAGGCCCTTACTGTAAATGTGAACTATAATTAAAGATAGTAATAGAAGAAGTGCTTTATGTGAAATATTATTTCCCTAACAACAGAAAATTTAGAACATCAAAAATTGCTATTAGTAAATGTTACAGACATTACATGAAACTTCTCTGAATCTGAATCTGTGATTCTTTAATGAATAGTGAGAAGGGGTGGTGAAAAAGAGATGGCCACTGATGGGTGGCTTACTGAAGCAAAAGATTGACTGTTTTTTCTTATTTTAAATATATAAATGTTTTAAAGCAAAGACTGAATATTCAGTAAAGAAAGCTGTTGGTAATACATGAAATTAGAGAGGCAATAGAGCTATGTCTCTATTATGGGGTAAAAGATCAGAAACAAAAGTACACAAATCTAGGTTCCATTTAGTATAGGTGAAATGCAGCTTTAAGAGTTTGAATGTGGAATGTAGAATATTTTAACAGATATTTTGGGGAGATATTATCTGTAACAAAGACAAAATGAATAGGAACTGTGTTTCTGAGTGAAGATGCTTCCATATGGCAAATTTTCCTCAGTATAGCATTAAATAAGAAAATCTACACACAGTTAAAAATCTAGAGGTGATGTTTGAAACAGGGTGAATAAAAAATGAAACTCCTGAAAAATATGATGGCAAAAATCAAAACGAAAAGCAGGTTAAGTAATATGAGGTTATATTCAGTGTGATCAGAATAATGAATTTCTCTAACAGACATGCAGAAATGGACAAGTTGAGTTTAGAGGTAGCATACATTTTTGATTGGCTTGGGTAAAATACAAAGATCAGTAACACAAGGATAATATTCCTGGGAAGTGCTTCTCATATGAAATCTTAGGAACAAAGAGCCAAGAAGAGCTTTTTGCCTTACACATACTTTTGCAAGTGCACTTTACTGCACTCCTAGGCCATTTTATATCTTGAAATAGGGTCTCATTAAGTTACACAGGTGGCCTCTGGTCTCAAACTCTCATCCTTTTTCCTCTGCCTCCTAAATCACTGAGATTATAGGCATGCACTACCACATCCAAAGAAGAGCTTTAAAGCAAGAGGGCTTGTTGAAAGCACAATTATGGAAGGAATTGAATAGGGACATGGTTTCTGGATGTTAATACTTCAGGAAATTTTAATGTGTTTGGTAGCAGTAGTGTAATTTAAATAACTTAAAAATCAGTGGATTAAGTTGATGTTTATTGAAAAGTGTTTATACTTAATGCTCTGAATAACCTCACATAACTAACTGCCTTACATAGAATAAAAATAATTTACATTTGAGACAATATTGTAAGTACTACATATAACTTATCAAGTTGTTTTTAACCAGAAATAATGGTTATTCAACTAGGACAATAAATAATTTTTGTTAAAAGGAGCTGAAAATAAGGTTTAGTAATGATTAACAAATTCGAGAAGCATAGTTCTATTTGCTAAAATAAAAATGAAGCAATACATTAATCTTCATTTATATTCTAGTTTAATAAAATAGCAAAAGCATACATTGTAAATAATTGATGAATAGAAATGTTTAGTTTTTTCCCTCTGGAGAACTGTACTTGGAAGTGGAGAAAATACATGGAAATTGTGTAAAATCCCAAAGCATATGTTAGGCAAGTGTACTTTAACTTTTTTCAGGAAAAGATAACTCAGTGGTTCCATGGTCAATTAAAGTTGATAGGTCTGTATTGGTCAGCTTCATGTGGTGGGAACTAGAGTGTTTGGAATTAATCATGCACAAATTTTTTCTTCCACTTACTAGATATGTAACCTTGGGAATTACTTAAACTTTCTGAGATGTATTGTTTTTATTTGTAAAATGATAACAATATCTCAAAGCTGTTGAGAAAATTAATTTTTTTCAGGCAATAAATATGTGAAAATGTCTAGAAAGATATCTTTCACACAGCAAGTAGTAAAAATATTATCCAATTTCCTTTTTCTCTCATTTGTCCAGTCTTTTAATATTTCTCCCCTTACACAGGGCAAAAGTTGAACAAGTAGGTAGTCTATAAAGTTTCACAGTTACCTAGTGTCATGACTGAAACTTTTTCCATATAAATGGAACCTTGTAGGGACAGTGCAAGTGATTATTGTAACTCCTTTTTTTCACACATTAAACAACTATTAAAATTTATTTTCCCAGCAATAGCCTACAAATTTGCAGCTTCACCTCAACTGTTTCTGAAAGTTCTCTTTCATTCTGTAATTCCTCCTCTAAATATTATTCTCTGCCTGAAAACATCAGAGTTTTTCATAGCTCTGACTTTCAGTAGCCCATTGACAAATTCAAGTAGCCACATTTGTAACTTCTCTAGAGACTTAACTTTACCGATAAAACCTCTTTGAGCATTCATTTCTATGTTTAAAGCTTATTTTGAATCCAATTTGAGGGCTCCACTTAACATTTGAGAGCTTGTCTCTTGCCAATGGTTTCAACCATCTAGTTGACACCTCCCCAGCTAGGAATTATACTCATCTCCTTGTGGACAAATTTTATTTCACTCTCAGGAGTTATTAACCTGAAATCATATGTTCTAGGAAGTTCTGCTGCTCCACCTAATGCTCCACCTTGAACCAGTACAACACTTATTAAGGGTAGTCTCATAAACCTTGTTAAGATGTTTTGCATGAATACAGGTAAGACCATTTTATCCTGAGAAGACACTCATTTTACTGTGATTGTTCAGAGTAAGAATGTCATACTATTGTCTTCCTTCTGAAGGTCAATGGATCCACCAGGAAAGCATTGAAGTGTCTTTTTTTTCACTTTTCCCTCATGGAAACCATTGTTGATGTTGTTAGGTGCAGTTGAGTTGGGTGCCACTTATAACAATCCTATCTACAACAGAATGAAACAATCCCCTATTCTGTGCCAGGCATACAACCTTATTTATGTTTAAGTCCATTGTTGCAGATACTGTGTCAATCCATCTAGTTGAGGGTCTTCCTTATTACAACTCTCCCAAACATGATATCATTATCCAAGGATTGGTTCGTCCAACAATATGTCCAAAATATGTAAAATGCAGTCTAGCCATCCTTGCTTCTAAGGAGAATTCTGGTTGCATTTCTTCTAGGACTAATTTGTTGGTTCTTTTGGCAGTCCATGGTCAATGTTCTTCTCCAGCATCATAATTCAAAAGATTCAATTCTTCTCCTGTCTCCCTTATTCAATGTCCAGCTTTCATAACCACATGATGTGACTGAAAATACCATAGCATGAGTCAGGTGCACCTTAATCTTCAATGTGATACCTTTAAATTTTGACACTTTAAAGAGGTCTTTTGCCA
This sequence comes from Pedetes capensis, assembly GCA_007922755.1. Taxonomy (NCBI): domain Eukaryota; kingdom Metazoa; phylum Chordata; class Mammalia; order Rodentia; family Pedetidae; genus Pedetes; species Pedetes capensis. The sequence continues at coordinate 26,242 of VMDO01022956.1, forward strand.
CAGATTTTTCCCAATAAAATGCATCTTTTGATTTCTTGACTGTTGATTCCATGGGGGTTGATAGTAGAACTAAGTAAAGCAAAATCTTGGACAAATTTAATCTTTTCTCCATTTATCATGAAGTTGCTTACTGACCCAATTGTAAGGATTTTTATTTTGTTGATGTTGAGGTACAATCCATATTGAAGGCTGTGTTCTTTGATCTTTATCAGTAAATGTTTCAAATCATTTCCATTAAATGTATTATAAAGTAACATTCGCTTTTGGTGCAGAAATTTTGTTCTGTGGATTGAGGTGATACTATCAAAAGACTTTTTTGCCATTCCTTCTGCCATAGTTTCATACAAAAAGCTGGAAAGTTTGCAGCTCAGCTCACAAAAGTTGGAGGCCTACATAGTCAGAGCCAAACAATGTGTCCAAGACCTTACATTTTTGTGGACTGTGTTCTCTGTGCATGTTTTGCTTCTACAACCTGTTCTTTCCCCAGTGACCCTTTGTGTTATTGGTAATGGAGACTAGAGGTTAAGCAGGAGACTATGAATCTTTGTAGGTAATATCTATGTCTGTAAATTGTTTTTAAATGGAAACTAGTGAAGTACATTGTAATACCAACTAATCCCTATATTTTCTTAGATTACAAAGAAAAAATGCTCACCTTTCCTCAAAATCAGCACCAGAGGTGTTTGCTCAGTGGCTGTAGCATCAAGGATACTTATGGAAAAGAACTGGATTGCTCCACATTTTATAATTCATGGCCCCTTTGGGGGTGCTAATCTCACTAATTCTCTGAATGAGGTTCTTCTAAGGTATCCTTCTTAAATTTTCCTCAAAGGCAACTATAGTGGTACCTCTGTATTCCAACTGCTCTCTGCTTGAAAAACAAGTATTTATTTATTTTTTGTTACTAGGGGGCTGAACCCAGGGCCTCATGCATATTTTGTAAGTGCTTTGCCATTGAGTTGCACCCTCAACCCTTTTTTATTTTTTAAATTGAGACAGGATCTCTCTAAGTTATACAGGCTACCTCTGGTCTTGAATCTGCGATCCTCCTGTCTCTGTCTCTCAAATTACTGGGATTACAGGCAGGAGTCATCACATATGTTTTTCAACCAATAATTATGAGACAATTCTAGTTCAATGATCCCCCACTTGCTTAGAACTTGACTATGATGCTAAAACCTGGATGATGAGATACTCGGGAAGCTTCCTGGTGAAACAAAGGGGAAAGCCATATTGCACATTGATTTCAACTACTAAAGACTTGTCCTGGTGTTGTGTCCATAATTTTTAATGTATACATATATGCTATGTGTGTGTGTGTGTGTGTGTGTGTGTATGTGTGTATACCATATATGTGTATATCAACAACAACTATATAGGAAAGGAGAAAATCAAGCTTCAAGAAAATAAAGTATGGAAGAATCAGATAAATGAGGAAAAATTAGGTACGTTTGCACATTAAAAAGGATATATTCAGGTTAATAGTCTACTTTCAGATAAATGTAAATTCTGCATTTTCTTCAATAGGTATAAACATTATACTTAAAATATTATATAATTCTAAAGATTTTTAATCTCAAATATTATACCAAACTTTGTGCATATTTCATCAAAACTAGATACTCTAGTGTACAGCTAGGTTATAATTTTCTATTCATATTTTGTCATGTGTTAAAATTATCTCTTTTGCTTATGGAGTAATAATACTAATATTGTTCTCACTTAATGTTTTTAGGCAAATTTACTATAAATTCAGTTATCTCTGCAAATCTTTACCTGAGGTACTCTTTTTTCTTTCTGTCAACTAAAAATAGGTATAATGGCTACTTGTCCACTTCTATAATTGAATACATCACATTGTACTTTACCATACATTTTCCACACTTGAATATAAAATTCTTGAGGTCAAGGGATACATCTCATTCATTCTATACATTTACTAGCTAGTACAATGCCTGGGCCATAATTAACTCACATGTTTCTTGGGTAGATAGGTTAGTGAAAGTAAGAAATACTAATTAGAGAATATTTCTGTAAAACTAATCTGACTTGACTCTGTTAATCACTCAGTGAGTAATATTTCAAAGCATTCAAACACCTCATCTCATGGACACTCAATCTGAAAAATCTTTGCTCATAAATGTTTTAATTTCTATTGGAATATATCAATTTTTTTGCGAATTTCTACAATTAAAATTGCTTAACATTCAAGAAAGTGATATTAGTCATTTACTGTTCAAGCTCATTTAATGTTTGCAAGTGTTAAGATTTCCATCAGAGCTCTGCAAATTAAGCAAGGGTACCAATTACTTGAATTAAGTGAGAAGTGAGAATGCATCATTTACTCTTAGACCTCCATTAGGTCTTGGCCTTCTGTTTCTAATAGAGTGGGAAGGTTATGTAAAAATACTGAGGATGGAGGAGGTAGAAGTCAAATGTTGCAAATCACTCTTAGAAACATTTTACTAATTGAGAGTGAAAATGATTCTGGTGCTCACTCGTGCGCGCTCTCTCTCTCTCGCTCTCTCTCTCTCTCTCTCTCTCTCTCTCTCTTCCTCTTTTTCTCTCTCTCTTCCCCCCTTCTCTGTTATATACTTTCTATAATCTTCCAGAATCAGATCTTGAGCTACTGCTGTGGTTGTAGAACAAAGTAGTGGTGGAAGCATGTGTTCAGTGAACTGTAAATTGTAATATTTATAACTGCATTTCACATTTTAAATGCTAGTTTGTACTTATATCACTTTCTATATTATCAGGTTTTTAAATAGTGTAGAATATATATATTCTACACTATTTAAATGTATATATATATATATATATATATATATATATATATATATATATAACTTCAAGACATTGTCTAAGGAAGTAGCCTTCGGCCTGTATTTATGTATTAGTTTCCTATTGCTGTTAGTGGTTTAAAACAATACACAACACCACATGCTATGGTGCATATCTGGGATATACTATGGTGCATATACCAGCATCTCTGGGGGAAGAATTGAGAGGATCAAAAGTTGAAGCCCAGAAGCAGCCTGGACAATTTAGTGATAACCTGCTTCAAAATAAAATAATGATAATAATAATAATAATAATAATAATAATAATAATAATAATAATAATGGGATGTGAGTGCAAGTTAGTGGTGGAGCACTTGTATGAGGCTCTTGGTTTAATACTATATCCTGAAAAAATATAAATTAAAAGGTAAAAAGTAAAATAAACAATTTTAAAATGTTTTCTCTTACATTTCCAGAAGTCACAAATCTAAAGAACCACAAGGTGACGTTCCTTATGGAATCTTCAGGGGAAAATCTGTTTCCTTACTTTTATACAGCTTCTAGAGTATGCCTGAATCTCTTGACTTATGTCCCTTCTACATGTCACTCCATCCTCCTGACTCTGATAGGCCACCCTCTTTCTTTAAAGAATACTTGTGATTTTCTTCACCTCACACAGATAGGCCAGGTTACTCCCCAGTCTCAAGATCCTTAATGTGATCATGTCAGTAAGTACTATTAGGTACTCACAGATTCTGGGGCTTAGAGTAGGAAATTTAGGGAAAGGAGTATTATTTAGACCACTCACATGAATATTGCAAAACATATTTTTCCTTTATTACTAAATGATGATGGGGTACAGAGTAATATAGCATTGGCTTTTTCCATTATGTATCCTTTACATCACTCCTGGCAACACTTTCATCAACCCACAAAGTTTATGGAGGCTATGGCTAATATGTACTAAAACTCAAATGCTTATTTGGGTTATATTCCCCTATTTTTCCAATATATTTGTGAAGTAGTGATGTTTATATTCAGATCATCCTCTTCCCATTCATCCTTCCACATTGGCCCTCCTCCCCATCCCATCTTTGCCAATTTTTGCTTCCTTTTGCTAGTTCTCTCCCTCCTCTTTCTACTCTTTACATTGTCCCTTCTATGCCAAGATTAATTGTGCATTTTTATATATCAATTTATGTATAGGATTATTTTCTTCCTCTATGTATGATTCAGTTCCCACATATCAGTGAGAATGTATGATATTTCTCTTTTTTGAGCTTGTGTTCATTCACTTAAGATGATGTTCTCCAATTCCACCCATTTTGTTAGAAATGAAATTATTTCATTTATTGTTGTTGTTGTTGTTGTTGTTGTTGTTAGGTGCCGTCGAGTCGGTATCCGACTCATAGCGACCCTCATAGGGTTTTCAATGGTTAAGTGCTTCAGGATTGCCTTGGGACTGGATTGCCAGGCCCTTCTCCCATTTTTGCAGTGCTGGGAATTGAACTCAGGGCCTCAGAGACTGCAGCGCAGCACTCTACCCACTGAGCTAAATCCTAGCCCATTTATTACTGATTAGTATTCCATTGTGTATATGTACCATAGTTTTTTAAACAATTCTTCTGTTGATGGGCACCTTGGTTGTTTCCATATCCTTGCTATTGTGAAAAGTGCTGCATTGAATACAGAGATGCAGGTGTCTCTCTGGTATGATTACTTGCCTTCCTTTGGGTATATTCCCAGCAGTGGCATAACTAGGTTATATCACCATTCTACATTTAGTTTTCTGGTGTATTTCCATATAGATTTCCCAAAGTGGTTAAACCAATTACAGTCCCACAAACAGTGTAAGAGGGTTTCTTTTTCTCCACAACCTCACCAGCATTTGATATTGTTGTGTTGACCTTGGCCATTCTTACTGGAGTTACATGGAATCTCAGAGAAGTTTTTATTTTCTTCTCTAATGGCAGGTGATATTAAGCATTTTTTCATGTGCTTCATGGCCTTACAAACTTGTACGTTTGAGAACTGTCTGTTCAGTTCCTTTGCCTGTTTCCATATTGGATTATTTGTTGTCTTGGGAATTGCTTTATTGAGTTCTTTGGAAATTCTAGAAATTAGTCCTCAGTCAGATGTGTAGGAAGAAAAGATTTTCTCCCACTCAGTGGGGTCTTCCTTAACTCTGTTGATTGTTTCCTTTGCTGGACAGAAGCTTTTTAATTTCATGTAACCCCCTTTATCTATACTTGTTGCAATTTCCTGTGCAATTGGAGTCTTATTAAGGAAATGCTTTCCTATGCCTGTATATTAGAGCATGTTGCCTACCTCTTCTTCTAGTAATTTTAAGGCTTCTGGTCTTATGTTGAGATCTTTTATCCATTTGAGATAACTCTCATGCAGATTGAGAGGTGAGGGTCTGTTTTCATTTTTCTGCAGGTGTAAATCCAACTTTCCCAGCACCATTTGTTGAAGAGGCTATCTTCTCTCCAATTTGCCTGTTTAGCTCCTTTATCAAAGATCAGGTGGCTATAGATGCATTGGTGAATCTCTGGGTCCTCAATTCTGTACCACTGGTCTTCAGGCTTATTTTTGTATTGGGTAATATTATACAAAAAGCATAGCAGAAAATGATCTGTACCAGTTTGTTGGAATAGACATATATATTCTCAAATCATAGGATCACAGTAAATCAAGAATAGCAGTAATAATATGTAGTGTATGATTAAATGAAACACATGACAGTATATTCTCTTTTTTATTGGAAATGTTTAGTGTACAATATAATGTGTTTCATTCCGACATGTATTTCATAGTGACATTTCCATATATGCATTTTTTTGTATATTGCACAGATAAGTTCCCATTACACTCTTGTTCACTTCCTCCCCCCGTCCCAAACTGCCACAAAAGACCTCTCTTCCATTTGCATGTCTTCTTGTGGTAATATTTTTCTATATATCCTTGGATCTCAATTATGTTTAAGATCAAAACTTTTTCTGTAGTGAACTATCTTCTTACATTGTCAGTGCTATTACATGATTTTCTAGCCTATTCATATTACTGTCATTCTTTGGTATTATTGGTGTTATTATAATTATTTCCAGGACTATTAAAGTGGGGCTGTCCATCCTGAGATTGCCCCCTTCCCCATTCCTCACTCCTGCATGTCCTTCCTCTCCCTCCTCTGCTCTCCCAGGATTTCCCCTTTCTGCTAGATTCCTCCCTCCTTCTTTTGTGCTCCCCAAATTGTCCCTTCTCCACTAGGTTGACTTTAGCTTTCTTTATTATTATTATTATTATTATTATTATTATTATTATTATTATTTTCCGACCTCTGAATAGGATGTTTTTCCTTCTTATAATCTTGATTCAGCTCCCACATATGAGTAAGAACATGTAGTATTTCTCTTTCTGAGCTTGTGTTCCTTCACTTAAAATAATTTTCTCAAATTCCATCCATTTTGCTGCAAATGGCATTATTTTTTTCTTTCTTTTTTCTTTTTCTTTTTTCTTTTCTTTTCTTTTCTTTTTTCTTTCTTTTTTTTTTTTTTTTT
>VMDO01022957.1:0-32571 GCA_007922755.1 Pedetes capensis
ATGCTTTTCATTGTGACAATTTTCATATATGCAATTTGATAAACATTATTCATATAGGTTACCCCTTACCCTCCCCTATGCTTTCCCCCTACCCCCCTTCCCATCCAAGTTTCCCATCCAAGTCTTCTCTATCTTTTACTATGTAGTATTTTTCTATATGTCCTTGGGTTCCAGTTCTATTTAAGATAGAAGCTTTTCCTGTAGTGGTCTTTGTTGTTCTAACAAGTGCTTCTATCTTATTCCACGTTATAGATGCATTTGTGTTTTTGGTAACTTCTTTGTTCAATTTTGCTAGGCTTTATATGTCTAGAAATTTTTCCATTTCTTCTAGATTTTTCCAATTTATTAGGCTGTAAGTTTTCAAAATATTACCTAGTTATCTTCCGGATTTCAGTGCCATGTGTTCTAATACTCTGTTTTCATCCTTAATTTTTATTATTTTTTATATTTTATCTGCATATTTTTGTTTGTTTAGTTAAGGGTTGGCAATCTTATTTATCTTTCCAAAGAACAAATTTTATCACAATGATCCTTCGTATTATCCTTTTAGTCTCCATTTCTTTTATGTGCCCTGATTTTTATTATTCCTTTCCATCTGCTAATTTTGGTTCTGTCTTGTTCTTGTTTTTCTAAGACCTTGAAGTGAACCTTTAGTTTATTTACTTGAGAATACTCATTTTTTTTAATGTAGGCACTCAAACCTATAAATTTCTCTCTATGGATTGCCTTCACTATATTTCAGAAGTTCTGGTTAGTTCTATTTACTTTTCTTTTTCCTTCTTTCTTTCTTCTTTCTTTCTCTTTCCTTCTTTCTTTTTCTTTCTTTCTGTGGTGCTGGGGCATTGAATTATTTTTTTTACTTTTCATTTTGAGACAAGGTCTTAAGTTCCACAGGATGCCACTGTCCTCAACTTACAATCCTCCTGCCTATGCTACAGAGTTCTTGGGATTACAGACTTGTGTCATTGGGCCCAGTTTCATTTTTATCTGATTCTAGGAATTTAAAAAAAATTCTCTCCTGACCTCTTTACTGACTCACTTATCATTCAAAAGTGGATTAATAAATCACCATGTGTTTTTATGTTTCCTGCAGTTTCTCTTCCTATTGGTTTCTAGTGTTATTTCATTATGATCTGATAAAATACAAACATTATTTCAGATTTTTTAAAATATTGGGCAAGACTTGTTTCATGAGCGAAAATGTGAACTATCTTGGAGAAAGCACATGTGCCACTGAGAAGAGTGTGCATTCCCAACCCATGGGATGGAATATTCTGTCTGTTGTTGTGGTTAGATGCCTTGTAGTCTGTGTCCTGCTCATAGCGACCCAATTTACAACAGACAAAACACTATTGTCAGTGCTTCTCTGGTTTTCATAGGGTTTTCAATGGCTGATTGTGTTTTGGGAGTGTGTTGCTGGGTCCTTCTTCCAAGCTTACAGCACCTGGTGTTCCCAGGAAATCTCCCTCCAAGTTCTAACCAAGTCCAAACCTGCTTAGCTTCTGAGATCTGATGAGATCAGATGCCACAATGGTACAACTGCAAGCAGAATATTCTGTAGATGTCCATTAATTTGACTTGATCTATGGAGTGATTTAAACTAACATTCTGTTGGTATTTTTGACAAGATGATCTATATATAGATGAAAATGTGGTATTAAAGTCATTCACTATTATTGCATCTGGACTTTTCTGTCCCTTTATGTACCAAACTATTGTTTTATGAATTTGGTTGCATTGGTGTACAATTCAAATATATTTGCAATTATGACTGACTGTTCCTTTTTTAATATGCAGTGACCTACTTTTTTCTTCTAATTTTGGCTTTAAATCTGCTTGTCATATACGAGTATAACCTACTTTTGCTTGTTTTGGGGTTCTATTTACTTGGAATATCATTTTCATCATTTAACTTTTAGTCTCTGTGGTCTTTGATAATGGGATGAGTTTCTTTTAGACAGCAAACAGTTGAATATTATTTTTAATACATTCAGATAAGTTGTGTTATTTAATTAGAGAGTTAAGACTGTTTAAATTTAGAGTCATTATTGAAACATAGGGCTGAAATTTGGCTCCGTTGGTAGAGTTCTTGCTCTGTACACCCTGAAGCCCTAGGTTCAAACCCCAGAACCACAAAAATGGGAGAAGGAACTGGCAGTTCATTCCCAAAACAATTCCAAAAAACAACTAGCCATTGAAAACCCTATGAATAGCACAGAAACACTGACATAGTGCCAGGCATGGCACAGTCTTGAGGAGTGATTCATTCTGCTGTATAAAGGGTTGCTGTGAGTTGGACCTGATTCAAACGTACCTAACAACAAAAACAGCATGGAAAAGTATGTACAAATTTTTATCTTGTTAATCTTACAAGTTTTCTGATTTACTTTGTTAAAATGTTTGATTTTTCCACTATTCTCATTTATTTTTCTCTTCTTGTGGTAACAGTTATTCTTTCCTGAGCTCTAATATTTGCCTCTGTGCTCATTCTTCTTCTGTGTGTAGTAATTTTTAAGTATCTTCTGAAATGCATATTTTAGTGGTCCTGACTTGGCTTAATTTATGCTTATCATGGAAAGTATTTGTTTCTCCTTTAATTTTAAAATATAATTTTTCTTGTTATAATAATCTTCATTAGCAGTTTTGTCTCAGGGATTGCAATATATCAGCTTTCTTATCTTCTAAGGTTTCTCATGAGAAGTCTGGAGTCATTCTGAGAGGCTTGCCTTTGTAAGCAACTTGATGCTTTTACAACTTTTAGCATTATTTTTTGGTTCTATACACTTGGCATTTTACCTATATGACATGAAAATATTTTTTCTGGTCACGTCTACTTGGAGTTCTAAATGCTTCCTATATTTAAATGTCCATCTATTTCCCTATATTTAGGACATTTTCTATTGAAATTCCATTGAATAATTTTTAATGTATTTACTTTGTATCTTTGTTCCCTTGTCGATGCCACAGATTTATAGGTCTGGCTTTCATTTGTGTTCTAGCAGTTTTGAATGTTATGGACAGAAAAGCTTTTTTCTTTATTCTATGTGAATGTAATAACTACTGAGCCTTATCGTTATCACTCATATTTTTTCTTCTGCTTGGTTTAGTATATTGGAGATAATTTCTACCAAGTTTTCTTGTTTTATTTTTTGACTTGTTTATTTTCAAGATTTCTATTTTTTCAGACTCTTTACCTCTTTGCTGAAATTCTCAACTAAGTTTTAATTTCTCATTTGTCTTTAATTAACTACTTTTCTTTAGCTATCTATTTATTTGAATGCTTTTTGTGATCATTGATCATTTTAAAACCTGAATATTGAATTCTTCTTCCAGCATTTGAACCATTTCAATATCTGTAGATTCATTCATTGAAAATTTAGGAACATTTGGAGAAATCGGGCAGCCTTATTTTTTCATAGTTCTTGTGTTTCTATATTGTGAGTTTTTTTATCTGTTGAGGTGATATCTCATCTAGTTTCATATGAGATCTTCTTAGTGAAAAGGCTTATCTTGAGGGTAAATCCCCTAAACCACTCAGAAAAGAGAAAACAAACTTCCATAACAGCAACAACACTAAATCAAATAAGAGATAGAAGTATAATAAAAAAACAACTAAATAGAAAAATAATAAACTATGAAAATAACAATTAATAAAAGTGAAAATAATAATAAAATGAATAAAAGTATGGGGCAGGGAAATACAATGGGAAAGAACAAGGATAAAGCTAAAAAAAGAAAAGAAAGAATGTGAGGAAAGAAAAGAATATAGAAAACATATGAATACAAAATAAAGAAAAATGCATAAATTAAATTAGTTAAAGGAAGAGGAGGAAAAAATTAAAACATTATATATAACATACATGTCTACATATACTAAAATATTGTATAAAGATCCACACATGGTGGTATGCATCTATAATCCCAATACTGAGGAGGCTGCAGCAGGAGGACTTGCACATGTTTGAGGCCATCCTGGGCTACATAGCAAGTACCAGACTATCCTTGGCTACAGAGTGGGACTCTGTCTCAAAAAAAAAAAAAAAAAAACCTAAAATAAAGACATAAAAAGAGCTTAGTGCTGTGGTGCAGAGCTGTAATGCCAGCAACTCATGAGACTGAGGCAGAAAGGCCATAAATTCAAGGCCAAATGAAACCTATGAAACTCAAAGTGATTATGTCTCAAAAAATAAGTAAGTTAAAAATGGGTCGGGAGTGTGGCTCAGTAATGTATTACTTGTCTAGCATCCATTAGGCTGTTAGTTCAACCCCTTAGCACTGATTTAAAAAAAAAGAAATAAAACAAAAAGAAAAAAAAGACAAAGTATTTGAAGAAACTTCTTTTTGAGTCTTCTAATATTAAAACTCCCCCTCCACACACATGTATATCAATTTGCCATACTGTGGGGGTTGGCATGCTGCTATGAGGCTGAAAGCTATGACTCCAGTATCAAAGATACCAGGAGGGTCACCAATGATGGACAGGTTTCAGCTGAGCTTCCAGACTAAGACACACTAGGAAGTAGGACCTGGCAACCAACTCCTGAAACAACTACCCGTGGAAAACACTATGAATAGCAAAGAAATGCTGTCAGATATAGTGCCCTAATTGAAACCTGCAGGTTGGAAAGCACTCAAAAGACTACTGGGGAAGAGTTGCCTCTTCAAAGTAGACTCGACCTTAATGAAAGAAATGGAGTAAACCCCAGGGACCTCCATTTGATGATGTAACACTACTCAAAACAAAGAGAAACAACTATAAATATCCATGAATCATTGGAACATGGAATATACACAGTATGAATCTAGGAAAATTAGAAAACATTAAAAGAGAAATGGAACACAAAAATGCTGACATTCTAGGCATCAGGAAGCAAAAATGGAACAGCATGGGCCATTTTGAATCAGATAATCATATGGTATACAATGCTGGGAATGACAAACTAAGGAGAAAAGGATTGTATTTATTGATTTAAAAAAGGCATCTCAAGATCTGTCATAAAATACAATGCTGTCAGTGGTAGAATAAAATTCATATGCCTATAAGGATGGGCAATTAATATGACTATTTTTCAAATATATGCACCCATGACAAAGTGAACAAATGAAGATAGGGAAGATTTCTAATAGCTTCTGCAATCAGAAGTAGAACAAACATGGAAACAGGACATACTGATAATTACTGGTGGTTGGAATGCAAAAGTTGGAAACAAAGAAGAAGGCTCAGCAGTTCCAAAATATGGCCTTCATGACATAAAGGATTCTGGAGATCACATTATAGAATTTTGTCCAACCAAATTCCTTTTCATAGCAAATACATTTTTTTACCAAGATAAATAGGGACTATGCACATGGACTTCACCAGTTGGAACATACAGGAGCCAAATTGACTATATTTGTGGAAAGAAATGATGGAAAATCTCCATATTAAATGTTAGAACAAGACCAGTTACTGACTGTGGATCAGACCATCAACTGCTCATATGTAAGTTTGAACTGAAAGAAAATTAGAATAAATATATGAGAGCCAAGGTATGACCTTGACTATATCCTACCTGAGTTTAGAGACTAACTCAAGAACAGGTTTAATGCATTAGATACAAATGATAGAAGACCAGACAAGTTGTAGCATGACATCAAAGATATCATTCATGAAGAAAACAAAAGATTATTTAAAAGGTGGGAAAAAATAAAAGACCAAATTACATGTCAAAAGAGACTCTGAAATTGCCCTTTAATGTTAAGCACTTTAGTAAAAGAAACACATGATGAAGTTAAGGAACTAAATAGAAGACTTCAAAAGGCAGCTCAAGAAGACAAAATCAAATATGATAATGACATATGCAAAGAACTGGAGACAAAAAAATAAAAGGGAAGATCACACACTGTTTTTCTCAAGCTAAAGGAATTGAAGAAAAATATTCAAGTTTCATGTGGCATTAGCAAAGGATTCTATAGGGAAAATGTTAAATGACACAGGAAGAATCAAAAGAAGATGGAAGAAATACACAGAGTCCTTATACAAAAAAGAATTGGTGGATGATCAGCCATTTCAAAAGGTTGTAGAAGATGAGGAACCAATGGTATTGAAGGACAAAGTAGAAGCTGCCTTTAAGGAATTGGTGAAACATGAGGCTCCAGGAATTAATGGAATACCAAAAGAGATATTTCAACAAACAGATGCAGCACTGGAGGTGCTAAAATGATTATGCCAAAAGATTTGGAAAACAGCTACCTGGCCAACTGACTGGAAGAGATGCATATTTATGCCTATTCCAAAGAAAGGTGATCCACTGAATGTGGAAACTATTGAATAATATTAACATCACACATAAGCAAAAGTTTACTAAAGATCATTCAAAAGCAACTGCTGAGGTATATAGTCAGGGAACTACCAGAAAATCAAGCTGGACTCAGAAAAGGCAGGGAACCAGGGATATCATTGCAGATATCAGATGGATATTAGCTGAAAGCAGAGAATATCAGAAAAGTGTCTACCTATGTTTTGTCAACTATGCAAAGGCATTTGACTGTGTGGATCATAAAAAATTATAGATAACACTTCAAAGAAAGGGAATATGAGAGCACCTAATTGTACTCAGGAGTAATCTGTACATGGACCAGAAGGCAGTCGTTTGAACAGAACAAGGAAACTGCCTGGTTTAAAGTTGAGAAAGGTGTGTGTCAGGGATAAATACTTTCACCATATCTCTTCAATTTCTCTTTCAATTTCTCCATAACTCTTCTAGGCTTAGCAAATAATCCAAGAAGTTGTACTTTATGAAGAAGAACAGAGCTTCAGGATTGGAGGAAGACTCATTAACAACCTGAGTTATGAAGATGACACATCTCTGCTTGCTGAAAGTGAAGATGATTTGAAACCTTTACAGATGATGATAAAAGAACACAGCCTTCTCTATAGATTGCAACTCAACATCAAGAAAACAAAAATCCTTATAATTGGGTCAGTATGCAACTTAACAATAATTGGAGTAAAGATTGAGGTTGCCCTTGATTTTCCTTTACTTGATTCTACAATCAACACCCATAGAAGCAGCAGTCAAGAAATCTAAAGACTCATTGCTTTTGGAAAAGATGTGGCAAAAGATCTCTTTAAAGTATTGAAAAGTAAAGATTTCACATGGAAGACTAAGATGCACCTGACTCATGTCATATTATTTTCAGTTGCATCATCTGGTTGTGAAACCTGGACATTGAACAAGGGAGACAGGGGAAGAATTGATAGTTTTGAATTATGATGCTGGAGACAAATAGTGAATATACCATGGACTTCCAAAAGAACCAACAGATCCTAGATGAAATGTAACCAGATTGCTACTTGGAAACAAGGATGGCTAAACTGCATCTTATATATTTTGTACATTTAGTCAGGAGGGACCAATGCCTGGAGAAAGACATCATGTTTGGGGGAGTGGTGGGTCAACAAAAATAAGGAAATTCCTCCACTAGATGGATTGACACAGTGTCTGAAACAATGGGCTTAAACCTAAATAAGATCATGTGCCTGTCACAGAATCAGGAAGTGTTTCATTAGGTTGTATGTAGGGCCAATATGAGTCAGACCTGACCAGATGGCACCTAACAGCAACAGTAATATTAGGACCCGCTGGGTTTGTTGGGTATTATTGTTTTTTATTTTTTATTTTTATTTATTTATTTATTTTTTGCTGTTTTTTTCTGTTTCCATCACACTTGTTGGAAGCTGAGTACTGGTCCATTCAAATTTATTTTGCCAGTGTAATTACTACATTCACTCCAAAACATCCTTACTTTTTATACCGTAGCCACTGCAGACACCAGTGAGTTTTCTGACCTGTTGGGCAGGCTGTCACTTATTCCTGAGGCCCTTCAGTTTGTTCATTCAGTTGTGTCATAAGACCAAGCCAACAAGTTTCCCTAATTGTGTTGGGGAATGTGGAAAGCAAGGACAGTACTAAATTCTGCAGTGGTTGGAAACTGGGCACTCTGCATGGTGGTCTCAGTGCTTTTAGACCCCATCCAATTGTAAAAGACTCTGCTGAGTAAGGAAGCTATAGAAATTCAGTGATCCACTGGATTTAACCCAGTGATCTGCTAGGCTTAGAACTTTCATTCAATCCCAGAGAAAACTACATGTGGCAGGGAGATAGCTCTGGAGACCTAGCAATCCACTGGCTATGTCCTCAGTTCTCAGTCTATCACATAATTCATAGGCTGTGGGGATCACACCTTGCTGGAGAAGGTGAGGTCACTGAACATCACACCTTCAAAAGTCCAAGTTCTTTCCTCCTTATGCCTCTCAGAAGGTCCAGATCTGTCCCTTCCACTCTCCATGACTGCTTCTCCAGATTGTTTTCCATGACTGGGTGCTGCTAGGCTCTCTAATTTGTGATTATTTCTTGTTTTCACATTGCCAGAATATCTGAGTCTCTAATGATAAGACCACCTGTTAAGATGCCTGGGTAAAACACTCTGAGATATGGAGAATGAAGCAATTAATTTCTTCCCCAGTGCTAGCCTGCCACACATGAATCACTGCCTCATCAAATCCTTGCAATGGTTTCAAAGCTTTTGAGGACTGTGGGCTTCTCCTGCTGTTAGATGGACAATCTGTTGTCCCCAGGGCTGCCTGATTTACCTTATGGCTGTGTACTTGGGAGCTGCAGGCTGTTTACTACTTTTCTTCCTTATTACCTTTCTGTTTCTTCATTTATTGTTTTTACATTATCCTGTCAACTATTTTTTGATCCTTGATAATTTTCCTCTCTCTGTCTTAGGAGTACAGTCTCTCCTTTGTTACCCTGACTCTTCTTATTTATGGAACCAAATGGAGAAAACTTCTAATCTACCACACAACCTCTGAGGTTGAAATTCTGGTGTCAAGATTTTTTTAAAAAAAATTATCAATACCCAGGGAAATTTTAGAAGTAATTGAAAATACCATAACTACATTTTTCTTTATCTTCTCTCAATGTCATGTTATCTTTTCTCTCCTTTCAGAAACATTCACATTCTTGTTTTCCTTGCCTTGTGAATTTACAGTGAATAAAATATACAATTTGTAAACAGATGCTATAAGGAATTTGTATCTTTCATAAAATTAAAGTTCTTGTTTTATTTAAAGGATTACCTACATTTGTATCTAACTAAAACAAGGTTTAAACACTATTGCTTTCCTTTAAAAGAAAATCCCCAGCCAATATCATGGTTAAGATCACAGATGTATCCAAAAGAAACATGGACTAATATGTTAATTAAACCAATAACTCTTGACATATTTCCTGAATATGTTGATATCTGAATAGTTGATCAACTATTATTCAGTTGATCAACTGAATAGTTGATATCTGATTAAAATAAACCCCCAGGAAAGACTTTGTGAATGATTGTGAAAATACTGTGGCTTCTGCTCATGGCAAACATCAAGAATCACATATTTCTCTTTGCAATAGGTTTGTGGTACTATATATTTTGCACAACCATGAATATTGCACTCCCAGCACAAATGTTCAAGCAATATGTAATTTTATATTCATTAGGCTATTGAGAAATTTAAAGTCAGCTATTGTTATTTCCTCCATCTTCACTGTAAACATCTGAGGTGAAATGAAGGATGAAAAGTTCTGATGAAAAGTAAACCTTTAGAGCAAGGACTAATGGTGTGCAAGGCACACTGCTAGAACAGTGTTCATTTTGTAAGCCTATGTCATCTAGTAAGATGTCTTTTCCAATCAAACTTGAGTAGAGCTATTGTTGATGAAGTTTTTAATCATAATATCCAGGGTTCTATTGGTCTGTAGACAAGGCACTTGCATTGCATTAAAGCCTTTTGGGTAAATATAGGTCTTTAATATGCTTTTCAGTTTCCAGAGTTTTTATTTTTAAGTAATTAATTAAATCATTAATTATTTTTGAGGTCCTGGGGGATTGAACCCAGGGTTTTGCACATACTTTCAAAGTGCTCTGCCATTGAGTAGCACCCCTAGTCCATTTTTTATTTTTATTTTGGGAAAGGATTCTGATAAGTTATACAAGCTCTCTAACAACAAACTTGTGATTCCCTTGCCTCAGCTTCTCAAGTTGCTGGGATTAAAGACATGTGCAACCATGCCCTGCTTAATTGATTCTTTTTATTAGCAAAGTTTTTAATTATGATGAAATGCAACTTATAAATTCATTTTCCTTTTACGTATAGATCTTTTTGTATTCTGACTAAAATAGCTTACCAACAAATAGCAAAGATATTCTGCTATATTTTCTTCTGGTTTTCATAATTATAGATTTTTCATATAGACTTAACCTTAGAAATTATTGTTTTTCATATTATGTGAGTCATTTGTCATTTTATCCTATATTGATATGTAAATTTTCTCTTCCTCATTCGATTTCAATCAAACTTCGTAAAAGTAATTATGATCCCATGTGGTTGGTTATATTTCTGTATTCTCCATTCTGAACCACTTGTCAATTTTCTTATCATTATACCCATCTTAGTGATTTTTGCCTTTGTAAGTACAGTAACTCTGTAGTTTAAGTGTACTAATTTCATGCTTATCTTTTAAATTATGTTAATTGTTATGGATCCTTTGCATTTTTGTATAAACTTTAGAATGAACAAAATAGTTTCAAAGTAATGCTTGACTGGATTTTATTTAGTATTGCTTTGAATACTTAGATAAATTTTGGAATAGTTGACAATGTAATCATATTGAGCCCTCCATTATGCAACCACATTCTTTAATTTCAGGAAGTGTTTTGTAATTTTAAAGATACAATATTTTGAATATTTTCTTACAAGATGTTACTACAATGATATTTCTATTTCTGAACCTTATTTTCACATATTCAATATATAGGAAAATCCAGCTGATTTTTGTATATGGTTGTTATATGATGTGACTTTTCTGAATATGCGATAATTACAGAATCCCCATGGATACTAGAATATTGGATGCTCAGATTCCTTATGTGAAAAGGTGCAGGGTTCACATATAACTTGCACACATCCTCTTGTACACTTTAAATCATCCTTATTATACCTAATGCAATATAATGTTATGTAAATAGTTTGTATAATGTATTGTTTAGGAAATCATGACAGGGAAAAAGTCTGTACATATTTAGTAAAGACACAATTTTTTTCTTTGAATATTTATTAGCCTTGGTTGGTTGAATCTGCAGATGCAGAACCCATGTACATGAAAGACGGACTATATTGGATGTTCAAATGTTTTACTACCTCTTTCTGTTTTCATAAAATAAATTTGATAAAAGTGTGTTTCTCTTCCAATTTTTGAATTACTTCATGCAAGATTAATGCTATTTCTTCCTTAAATATGGACACAGTTCATCCATGAAAGCAATTGGGAGTTTTACTTTTGAAAATGCATAAACTATGTTTCTATCAACTTTTTTCTTTAGTTCAATTTACTACCTATTATAAACCAATTTGACTAAAATCTGCAGCTCCTCAGTAATTTCCTGCTCATAGTCTTAAACTTAGTTCCAAACTTTTTTACTTTTTGGTATAAAAGGAGCCATTATTATTCAAAATACTGTACATTCTTGATGCTAACCCAAACTTTTTCAAGATATTTAGAATGCTACAAAATCAGATGAGGATTAGAATGATATGTGGGTTGGATTGCAGTCAAGAGAACTCTGTAGTGCAAATCCAATCTGCAGCAATTCCAATCCACAACTAATTTTGTAGCTCAATAAAACTCTTAAGAGTGTATGGATTACAATCATAATATCATAGTATCCATATCCACATAATATCCACAATAATCATAATATCCAACAATATTTCAGGAAAAATTATATCTAGGTATCTATTTATATGAGTGTATGCTTAGTGTATATCATCATACATATGAATAGTTTATCCCATTTGAGTTCAGAGACAACCTCAAGAACAGGTTTGATGTGTTAGACTCTAATGATAAAAGACCAGACAAGGTGTGGCAAGACATCAAAGACATCATACTTGAGGAAATGAAAAGATTATTTAAAAATAGGGAAAAAAGAAAAGACCAAATCACATGTCAAAGAGACTCTTAAGATTGTCCTTGAATGTTGAGCAGCTAAAGTTAAGGAACTAAACAGCATATTTCAGAGGCCAGCTCAAGAAGACTAAATCAAATATTTTAATGACATAAGAAAAAAGCTGGAGATGGAAAACCAAAAGGGAAGAACACACCATTTTTCTTAAGCTTAAGGAATTGAAGAAATAATTCAAGCCTCAGATAGCCATAGTGAAAGATTCTACAGGGAAAATATTGAACAACTCAAGAAACATCAAAAGAAGATGGAAGAAATACACAGTCATTATATAAAAAAAAAATTGGTGGATGACCAATCATTTCAAGAGGTTTCATATGATCAGGAACCAATGATACTGAAAGAAGAAGAGGAAGCTGTCTTGAAAGAATTTGTAAAACAAAAGGCTCCAGGAATTAATGGAATACCAATAGAGATATTTCAACAAACAGAGGCAGCACTGGAGGTACTAACATGTTCATGTCAAGAGATTTAGAAAACAGCAACCTGGCCAACTGACTAAAAAAGATCCATAAATGTGCCTATTACCAAGAAAGGGGATTGAACTGAATGCAGAAATGATCGAACAGTGTCACTAATATCACAAGAAAATAAAATTTTGCCAACATCCCTCAAAAGTGACTGCAGCAGTATATAGGCTGGGAACTGCCAGAAAATCTAGCCTGATTCAGAAGATGGAAGACACCAGGGACATCTCTGCTGATGTCAGATGGATGTTAGCTGAAAGCAGAGAATACCAAAAAGATGTCTATCTATGTTTTATTGACTATGCAAAGGCATTTGACTGTGTGGATCATAACGAATTACAGATAACACTTTGAAAACTGGGAATATCAGAGCATCTAATTGTACTCATGAGGAATCTTTACATAGACAAGGAGGCAGTCTTTCAAACAGAACAAGGAAACACTGCCTAGTTTAAAGTCAAGAAAGTTGTGTGTCAGGGCTTTCACTCTAACTTGATCAATCCCTGTGCTCAGCAGATAATCCAACAAACTGGACTTTAAGAAGTATGTGGCATCGTGATTGGAGGAAGACTCATTAACAACCTGTGATATAATGTCACAACTCTCCTTGCTGAAAGTGAAGAGGTTTTGAAACATTTACTGTTGAAGATCAAAGAACACAGTCTTCCGTATAGATAGCACCTCAACATCAACAAAACAAAAACCTTTACAACTAGGTCAATAAGCAATTTCATGATATATGGAGGATAGTTTGAGATTGTCTGAGATTTTCCTTTAGTTGGTTCTACAATCAACACTCATGGAACCAACAGTCAAGAAATCAAGAGATGAATTGCATTGGGAAAAGCTGTTGCAAAAGACCTCTTTAAAGTGTTGAAAAGTAAAGGTATCACACTGAAGATGAAGGTGCGCCTGACGCATGCCATGGTGTTTTCAGTTGCATCATATGGTGGTGAGAACTGGACACTAAATAATGGAGACTGGAGAAGAATTGATGCTTCTGAATTATAGTGCTGTAGACAAATATTGAATATCCCAAGGACTGTAAAAATAACTAATGGATCTATCCTTGAAGAAGCGTAACCAGAGTGCTCCTTGCATCGCAAGGAAGTCTAGACTGTGCCTTACAAGTTTTGTACTTGTAGCCAAGAGGGACCAATCTCTGGAGAAGATATTATGTTTGGGAGAGTAGAAGGTCAATGAAAAGAGGAAAATTCTTAACTAGATTGATTGACACAGTGTCTGCAAGCACAGGCTTAAACACAAGTAAGATCATGTGCCTGGCACAAATTCATGGAGTATTTCTTTCTGTTGTGCATTGGGTCATTATGAATAAAGCCTGTCTGGAGGACACCTAATAACAACAACAACAACAACAACATTACAGACTCTATTACAATAATTATTTTCTGAGAAATATTTTGTATTTGAAGTTTTCAAATATTATCTTTTTATTATTTATAAATAAGGGCACAAAATATTACACAAGGAGCTAAAGTATACTTTTTTCAATGAGTATAAACCTTATGATTTACAAAATTGCAAAGAGTTTTTGAATTTTCTTAATTAAATAAGCAAACATATCTTTAAGTCTTTTAAACATGCCAACTCCATTTAAACTATATCAGATAGACAACTGAATGTTTGAATCAATACCTTAACTAAATTGAATATGTTTTTCACCCTAGGAAGTTCTTCACTGATATAGTCTAATTTATTTTCTCTAAAAATATTGGTTATTTACTGAGACTAATTTAATCAACTAATTAGTAATTATGTGAGCAAAGTTTGCTCTTAGGATTAACAATTAAAATTAGTTTATAGATTTTTCTTCTCTACATTACAATGTTGTCCTAATTAAAATCAATATAGATCTTTAAACATCAATAACCATAAAAGTAATATAGTCTTAAAAATAATGTTTCTGTTCAAACTGTTTTCCTTAAAGATTTTTGATTGTTTGACACTTATAAAGTATATTTTTACATACAGACAATAAGTATTCATTATTTTATAGCATTTACTCTATAATAGACAATACACCTCTATCTTTACTTTCTAAAAAAGCTAATTGGAATCATATAATTGGTATTCTTGATGGTGCTGTAATACATATAGACTGTTCTCTCTGGCTGCAAATAGGCACTTATCTGTAGGAATTAAAATATTAGGGAAAACATTTTGTAAAGCCTTCAAATATATTCAATGGTAAAAGTCACATTAATGAGAAGACATATGATAACTGAGACAAATACCATAACCATGAAATACCTACTTAAAAATATCTGGAAAGAAGCACAAATTCTGGTATTCAAGTGATGGGCATGCTATTCGTAAAGGAGAGAGAAAATTGTAACCAACAATTTAACCAAGATTAATATGTGATATTAAAAATTAAAAAGTAAACAGTAGGATTGTCATATATTGCAAGGGAAAAAGACAGATATAAGGAAATAAAATATATCCTAGTTTTAGAATACATTACATTAAAATTGCAAGCAGCCATTATATATCTTCATATTCAATGTAAAATGAGCAGGATGACAGTTTCCTTCTCTGCAAGCAGATAAAAATACATAGTCTGTTTGCATAATTACTCAGGAATAATTTGAATTTTTTAAAAGTACCCTAAAAACTCAATAATCTAAATTTTCATTTAAAGAACACAAATGTTTTACCACACAAAATTCATACATGAATACTTGAGAAAATAAATTTTATAATATATTCAAATAGATAGATGATAGATTGCTCAACTGATTGATGGCCAGGTAGATGAATAAATAGGCTTTTTAAAACAAACCTAAATTACAGTTCTCTTTGTAAAATTTATTTTCATAATTTACTTCATATAGCACAAAATATAACATATACAACTGATTAGTATCAGACATAAAAACCCAATTTTGTAAAGATTATACTATTTTTAATGAGGTAATTTTCCTGATGGCAAATTGTTTTATTTTGAAAATGAACAACAATTTTTTTCTGTGTAAAGATCACTGAAATCTGTGTTTTATTAAGAGTAGGTAATATATATATACTAATTTGCATTTATATTTTTGATAGTGTTCCAGAGTTTATGTTTATATTTAGTATGATAAAATATATATTTACATAGAATCTGGGAAATAACAATTCTCACTTGTGCTTTTATTCTTATCACTGTCTTTTCAAAATGTAAAGAGTTGAAAAAATCATTAAGAAATAGAGCATTAAATATTTAAATTCATTTTATTCCTTTCACTACTACAGACATATATGCTGGCTCAAATTATTTGAACATGATTGTGGCTCAAGTTATGTACTAAAAAGTAGAAGATAGTTTTTGTTTTGAACAAAGGTCAATAATAAACAACCAAGCCTTAAGATTTTTGAATTTATTATGAAGAACTAATGTGGGCATGCCTAAAGCTGATTGAGAATTACTGTATCCATTAGATTAGTTTGCTCTGATATTTATTGAGGTGTCTATTCAGACCTTTAAAAACAAAATCTATTTTCTTCTGCTTATTACCTTCATACATTCCCATGTGCCTGCAGCCATGGCCCTGTGGCATCTGATCCCGTCAGACCTTGGAAGCTAAGCAAGGCTGGGCCTGGTTAGTACTTGCATGAGAGACAGCCTAGGAACACCAGGTGCTGTAGGCTTGGGAGACGGACCCTGGCAACCCACTCCCAAAAATCAATCCACCATTGATAACCCTATGAACAGCAGAGAAGCACTGACAATCCTGTTTCACCTGTTGTGTGCAGGGTCACTATGAGTCAGATACTGACTGGACGGTACCTAACAGCAACAACAACAACAATGACAACAACAACAAAAACATCCTCATTATAAATCAAAGAAAACTGAAAATAACTAGATGTTCTTCCATATTACTACTTATCCAATGTAAACAGAATTAGAAAGAAACTTTGGTTTATTACTTCCCAGTGTTTAAACACACACACACACACACACACACACACACACACACACACACACACACCATACTATCCATTTATGCACAGATTTAAAATAAATCCATAAATGTTTATACATGTATTGTAAAAATAGCTCATTTATTTTAAAAGCTGAAATCACTCTGCATTTTGCATTTAATCATATTGCAAAAATTTTATTACATCATTAAATAACACTGAAGTATGTACTCACAAAATCCAGGAAGAGCAGGGGAGTAACTACCCTCCAAGGTAAGTGATGGCAGATGCTGGCCAGGAAGTTCTCTGAGCTTTCAGTAGCCAATACACAGAACCATACTGATAATAATAATAAAAAAAAGGAAGGTAGCACAGCAAGATAGAAATTCTGCTAAAGTGGGTGGAAAACCCAGCTCAGCATAGCATGGAACATGGGCAGCTGCAGATGGTGGGGTCTGAGACAAAACAAAGAGATAACTAGAGCCTCAGAAAATATGCACTATAGTTTCAGCTGCAGACACATAGAACAATAACAACAATAAAAGTCAGAAAATTTAGAAAGGTGGAGAAAGAAATTGCCTCAGTGGATAGACCAAGCAGAAGTGGAGTAGCCAGTGTTGGAGGGAGAATGGGAAAAAGAAAGAATGAGAGACACATAAAATGCAACTAATGCTGAACCCAATACTGAGCAGATTTTACAGCTAGCCAGATAAGAGTCCTGGAATGCACACAAAATATAGGCATGCCTAATGTTCACACTACTTCCTGATGCTTGGTCATGATGCAGTGGCAGGAAAACAGTTTGGAAGGCTCTTATCTGAATGAAGAGTAAGGTCCAGGCATTGCCCTATCTCGAGGAACGCACTCACAGTAAGTATCAGACACTAAATCACCATGTGCTGACCTGCAGAGTTATTTGAGCTGTGGAAGAAAATCTTTAACTCAGAAACATAGAGGGTTTCATGCAGTAGGAAACTGATCAAAGAAAAAAGGGAGAAAAGAAATCACCTCTCATCTGGGTGATTAAAGCAAGGAGAAGAGGTTCCGGAGCTCCAGGAGTGGTAAGGAACAAGGCAGGTGATTAGAGGGGGAGGTAAGCTGTGAGAATCATCACTGGCCACTGCATCCCAGTGGGGCTTCTTCCCATAGGAACAGACAACTAAAGTTCTGAGGCTAATACCGCCCCAGCAGAAAGCCTGTGGTCTGCACCATCTCATCATAAGGAGCAGGATGACAACCAAGAATAATTACTTCTGGCTGTGCCCATAAACCATGCCCTGTGATTGTTAGGAGAGCAACCCAAAGAAAACAGAGGAAGCCAAATAGCAAATGGACTCTGCTTTCACATTAAGTAGTAGTAACAACCCAAGTGGCCAGAGAAAGAAAAGATAGTCTGGATAGATACACATTCTGAATTACTACATACATGACTGGCGTTCTTTGTTGTTGTTGTTAGGTGCCATCAAGTCGTAGAGGATAAGAAATCTATTCTCTGTTTGTTTGTTATTTGCCATTATTTTTTAATTAAACAAAAATTATTTTATTTTTTTAATTTTTATTTCATATTCCCATCTTTTTTATCCTTTTTTTTTTTTTTTGAGATGAATCCTTGCCAAATGGTGTGGCCTGGCCTTGCAATCTTCCTCTCTCAACTTCCTACATGTTAGAATTTTAGATGTGAGCTAACACACTCAGCTTTTAATACTTAATTTTTAATTATATCTTCTTTCTCCCCTTCTTTCCTACCGCCCCCATTTATACTATTTTTCTGTATCTAATCAGATCATTTTCCTCTCCTTTATTTATTGTTCTTCATTTCCCATCTACAATTTTTTGCAATACTCTTTGGGCTTCTTACTGTTTTTTCCCCTTGCTTTCTTTACTATTAATAGAATCTACCTTATTTAATGCCTTTTTTTCTCTTGCCTCCCTTTCTATATTCTCTCTATTTTTATAACAGTATTATATATCATTATTTGTCCTAATTTATTTCCATTTCTACTCTTATTAACTATTATCTTCTTAGTATACACAGTGTTACCTTTGCTCCATTATTCTCCTAAAGTTGTTGAAGTTATGCTCGGCATTGTGGTGCATGCCTGTAATCCTAATAACTTGAAAGGCAGAGCTAGGAGGATTGCAAGGTCAAGGACAGAGGCAGCTTGTGTAATTTGACTCCAAATAAAAAAATAAAAATAATTTAAAAAGTGCTAGAGTGCAGCTCAATAGTATCACACTTGCCTAGCATGTGGAAATCTATGAGTTCAAATCCCCCTAGTACTGCAAAAAGGAAAGTAAGAAGTAAAGAAAGAAAGAAAGAAAGAAAGAAAGAAAGAACTGATACTAATGCTCCTCATACTATTCCATGAAATAATAAGGGAAAGCTCATTTCTACATGCATTCTATGAAGCCAGTATTTCCTGGTGCAAAAACCAAGTAAGAACACAAAGAACACAACAAGTATGAGAACTATAGGCCAAATTTCCTTGTGGAATACAGATGTTAAATGCTCAATAAACCCAATTCAACAACATATTAAACCAAACCAAATTCAATAGTAATTAAAAATATCTTACACTATGATCAAGTTGTATTTGTCCTAAGAATGCAAGGATGGTTCAACAAACAAAAATCAGTAAACAATATAGCATATAAGTAGAACTGAGAAAATAATCACATGATGACTTTAATATAGGCACAGAAATTCTTTGATAAAATCCACCACCCTTTTATGATAAAAACCCTGAAAAAACTAGTATTGAAGGAGCATACTTGAGCATAAATAAGGCTATACATGACACAACAATAGCCAACATTACTTAAATGGAGAAAACTGAAAGCATTTCCTCTAAAATCAGGGATGAGAAAAAGGTGTCCACCCTCTTCACTCTTATTCATTATAGTTCTTAAAGTACTATTCAGAACAATAAGTCAGGAAAAAGAAAAGAGATGCAAATAGAAAAGGAATAAGTTGAATTATCCTTCCTTGCAGATGATATGATCCTGAAATTAAAACACGCTATATTTACCACCAGAAAACTCTTAGATGGGGTAAACACTTTAGGCAAATAGCAGGTACAAAATTAATGCACAAAAATAAATAGATTTTCTATATACTAATAACAAACATGCTTAGAAAGAAATCAAGAAGCAATCCCATTCACAGTAGCCTCAAAAAAGTCAGTGTAAATGTATCCAAAGATGTTAAGGACTTCTACAATAAAACCAGGGCTGGGATTTAGCTCAGTTGGTAGAGCACTGTGCTGCAGTCTCTGAGGTCCTGAGTTCAATTCTCAGCACCGCAAAATGGGAGAAGGGCCTGGCAATCCACTCCCAAGTCAATCCCGAAACAGTCAGCCATTAAAAACCCTATGAGGGTTGCTATGAGTCGGATACCGACTCGACCGCACCTAACTAACACAATAAAACTATAAAGCACTGAATAAAAAATTATTGAAGATAATATAGGATGGAAAAATATCCCAAGTTCAAGGATCAGAACAGTTTTACTGAAGTGACCAGGTTATCAAAAGTAATAATTTCCAGTGACATTCTTCACAGAAAGTGAAAAATATCCTAAAATTCACACAGAAACACAAAGGACCCCAAATAGTAAATATAATCCTGAGCAAAAAGAAAAACCTGGAGGAACCATAATACCTGGTTTCATACTCCAGTACAGAGCCATATAGTAACAAAAACAGCATGGTACAGGCACAAAAACAGATTCACAGACCAATGGAATGGAATAGAAGATCAAGAAATAAGCCCAAAAAGCTAAAGTCATCTAAACCTGGACAAAGTTACCAAAAACTTACACTGGGGGATTGGGATGTAAAAGCCTCTTTAACAAGAGGGAAAACTAGATATCCATATGTAGAAGAGTGACACTAGATTCTTATCTCTCACCCTGCACAAAAATCAACTCAAAATGGATCAAAAACTGTATCAACTGAGATAGAAAATTTAAGGGAAATATTTTGAGATCTAGGCATAGGTATTAACTTTCTGAGCAGGATTCCAATATCTCGGGGAAAAAAGCAACAAATACAAAATGAGATTACACCAAAATTAAAAGCTTATGCATAGTAAAATAAAAAATCAACCTAGTGAGGATACAGTCTATGAAAATTCCAGTCAAAAATGGGCAATAGAAGTAAACCAAGTGCCAATGGTCACTTAATATATGAAAAAATTGTCAACATCCTCAGGCATCTGGGAAACACAAATCAAAACTACATTGAAGGTATGTGCAAGGGTGCATGTCTGTAATCCCAGCCCCTTGGAAGGCTGAGGCAAAAGGATTATAAATTGCAGCTCATACTTAGTGAGACCCTGTTGAAAAAATAAAATATAATAAAAGGAGCTGGAGGTGAACCTCAGTGGAAGAGCATTTGCCTTATAAATAAGAGTCTAGTTCAACCTCCAATACTGAAGAAAACAAAGGAAAATTAAACATAACAATAAAACACAACTACAGAGCCCAGAGTGGTGGTGCACAGCTGTAAGCCCAGGGATTCAGGAGGCAGAGGCAGGAGGATCACAAGTTCAAGACCAGAGGCAATCTGCATAATTTAGCTCAAAAAAGTAAAAAGTGGGCTGGGGTGTAGCTCAGTGGTACAGCACTTACAAAGCATGCAAGGGCAATGCCCTGGGTTCAACCTCCAGTATCACAAAAATAAATGAATAAATAAATAAATAAAACAACTACATTTGAATTCTATTTCACATTAGTCAGAATGACTATCATCAATAAAAACAAAAAATTGTTTGTTAGCTTGAAGGGAAAAGGATCCCGTATAAACTGCCATTGGCAATGTAAATTAGTCCAGCCACTATAGAAATTAGAGATGATGTTTCCTCAAAAAATTAAAAGTACAACTTCCATATTCTACTTCTGAGTATATACCCAAAAGAGCCAAAGTCATTTTATTTTAGAGATAGCTGAACATCCATATCCTGCAACTGCAGCACTGTGGCATCAGATCATGTTAGATCATGGAAGCTAAGCAGAGTCAGGCCTGGTTAGTACTTGGATGGTAGACTGCCTGGGAACACCAGGTACCATAGGATTGGGAGAAGGACTTGGCA
Source organism: Pedetes capensis (assembly GCA_007922755.1). NCBI lineage: Eukaryota > Metazoa > Chordata > Mammalia > Rodentia > Pedetidae > Pedetes > Pedetes capensis. The sequence continues at coordinate 21,546 of VMDO01022957.1, forward strand.
GCCCATGCCCAAAAGTTAATCCACCATTGAAAAACTCTATGAACAGCAGAGAAGCACTGACAACAGTGTTTTGCCTGTTGTATATAGAGTCACTATGAGTTGGACACCCATTCAATGGCACCCCAAAACAACAACAACAACAATAACAACAGCATATCCATATTTATCACAACAATATTTACAATGGTCAAGTTATAGAATGAGCCCAGGTGTCCATCAGCAAATGACAGGAGAAAGAAAATATGGCATATACACATAATGGAAACAATTCATATCCATGTTTTTCTGATATGTGGAAACTAGCGTTGGGGTTCGCTACAGCCTGGCAGGGTAACAGAGCTTGCCTCAACATGGGTACTCAGGGACCCTTGGAAATAGGCAACAGCCAGTGGTGCCAAAGAAGGACTTCAGGAGCCTTCTTGCAAATAGGAACAAAATTTATTAAGTTGCACCTATCAAGATGAACAAAAGGGGGTGCAGCACAATGATGCTCAGTGAAAGTGTCCCATGGTGTGTCTCTTGTTGCCTCTCTCAGTTTGCCTTCTCTACTCTGCTCCTCCCCAAGGTGGGGGAAGTAAAGCATAGAACTCTTCCTGTCTTGCTTGGAGCCCTCACACTTTGGAGGCTCTGGGCTTGACAAGGAATCTTGCTTGTAGTCCTCAGATGTCTTCTCTGGTGGTGCTGGAGGTGCAGGTCTCAGGAGTAGGGTGTGGGGGTCAGGTTTGAAAGGGCTCAGAGAACAGGTGAACAAGGGAGGATCAAAAACATAAGGGACAAAAGGGAAGCTAGTAGTTTCAGTGGTATCATATATAGCTTCTATGAAGGGAGCATGGACCCAGAAATAGCCAATTAGGGAGCAGCTCATGCTGGGTGTGGCAGTTATGTAATTAGGGATTTGAAAAAGAAAAATTTTGATGGGGGGATTAGTTGCTGGCCAGGCCAATCACCACCGATCTTCCTTTTCTGACCAATCGCGTGGCTCTGGGCAGCCAATCAGATTGACGGAGGCCACACCAGAGTTGGGCTGTTTGGGGGCCATCTTGGCTGACTCGATGGGAGGGGGAGGAGTGGAATAACAGGATGTGGGACAAAGGTCACTAGCCCCGGAGGATAAATGTTAGTTATTCAAGAGGGCCAGACAAGCCTCTGTCCCTGGAGTTCTTTCTAGGACTCCTATTAATATGGTCCCAGGTTATGAGTGGGGGAGGGTAAGAATAGGGTAAAACTTGGATCAGGTTCAGGCCTCTACCTGGGTCAGACAAATCTCCACCCAGGCCCCCTCTATGTCTTTCTTGGGGACCCCCAAATGATCACCAACAAACTAGGGAGAAAAAAGAAGTATAACAAACCAATGGGAGGATGACTAGGAATAGGGAAAGGGAAGAAAAGGGAAGTGAGAAAAGGATAAGACACAATAATAAAGGGGATGAATATTATCAAAATATATTATATACAAGTACAAAAGTGTCAAAATGAAGCCCTTCTGTACAATTAATATACACTAATAAAAATTGATGCCACTTATTTCATATGCGTGACAATTTAAGTATTTGTTTTAGTTTAACATGTAAGATGCTTCCAGTTTTTCAACATAAATGGTAAATGAATAAATATTAGTCCATATATCATTTTGGAATCACTGAATATTAAGTATTGACTTAATCATTTATTATTGTATAGTGAGTCAAATATATGAAAAAATAATGTGTCATATATTGATTTACTCCTTTAAAATGCATATTTTAATTTTTCTTCAAGAACTGGATACTATGAATGTTCTGATAATTTTTTGGTAAGTGAAAATGATATTTGAAAGAGGAAAATATATGTATATGTATACAAAGGTATGTAGAGCCTGTGGCTATACCACTGTGGCATCCAATCCTATCAGATCTAGGAAGCTAAGCAGAGGCAAACTTGGTTAGTACCTCTATAGGAAACCACCTGGGAACCCCAGGGGCAACAGGCTTGGGCAAAGGACACAGTAACCCACTCCCCACAAAAAGCAGCCATTGAAAACCCTATAAATAGCAGGGAAGTGTGACAATAGTTTTTTTCTATTGTACATAGGGTTGCTATGAATCAGACACTGACTTGAGGGCACATAACCAGATCAACATATAAAGGTAAACACATAAATGTGATATTATATTTATTTTTGCATGTAAGAGCATTTTTTGTATTTACTTTTTAGAAAGTTCTATTGAAGTTCTTTTCCTCTAGTGTTCTAATGAGGGTCTAGCAAAGTCAAACTTCTCAAATATGGAGAGGGCATGGGTACTTGCTATCACCTAATACTTTACAGAACATTATGGTTATTAATACATATTCAAAATTTTTTCAAAACTGTACAATAATCAGAGGTTTATTCAGTAAAGATCTTAAAGTTAGGATCTCTATTTTATTTAAAATATAATATGAAGAAATTCTCATCAAAACTCTTTAAGAAATAAGTTTAAAACTATGGGTATGAAGAACCCATAATATCTCACCCATTTTTGGTGTTTAATCTATGTAAAACCCTTAATATCTCCTAAAATGGGTTTCCAGTTTTCTAATTCTTCAGATTTTATTCTCTGTATTTTTTCCTCCGTAATTGCAGCTCCATCAACTTGTTGTTCAAGTTGATAAACTTGGTGTCCTCCAAATACTGTTTTTTCATATCCCACACTAAATCCATGAAAAAACATACCTTAGAGCACTATCCAGCATGCGATCTTTTCTCCATATGCCCACAACTATCTACCCTTCTACATAATCCTACTCTCTTGATAGGACCAGCAATGACCTCCTACCTTAGTTCTCCCAGTTGTTCCCTTAGAGTCTATTATCATTAGCCAGCCAATGCAATTTTTTCTAGAATGGAAAAGTAAATTGTATCAATTTGTGCAAAACCCTCAGTAACTCCTCATTTTTCTAACAGTATATGCAAATGTCTAATTCTGTTTGGGGAAGTAAAAATATGGGACTATATGAATAACTGAAGTAATTGCTGGTAGAGTATAATAAGGCACTTCCATATGGATAATAAAGCACTTGGCAGTAAATAGCATAGTCACTCATTCACTTAACTGACTTATTTGGGGTTTTGAGTGTTTATTCCAGGAACATTGCCATATGTAAGACATATAGAAAATCTTACATAAAATGTAGTGAGTCTCTATTTTTCTACATAATAATTTTATTGTGTGTAAGTTAGAAGCCAAGACTGCCAGTAGGAATTAACTCTGTCAATAGAACACAGTTTCTAGGAGTGTACATTACATTTACTTTTACACTAAACAACAGACTGACCTGGGAGAATTTGTATGATTAAAATTCCAAATGAGAAAAGGAAATTAGATACTTAAATGTGTTCAGAGAAATGAAATCTTGTTATGTAAGTAAAGACAGGACTCTAAGAGGAGGAATCCTGACAGAGTTGCCACTAAAGAACAGTACAGTTAGAGAGGCTTTAATGTGGCAATAATTTTCCTCCAGTTCTAGAGAGTACAGATGCAGAGCTAGGGACAGCTGCAGAATCTGCAGCATAGGTTGGATGTGCTGGATAAGAACCAAGTGATTTTCCAAAACCACATGCACTTTTGTGTTCCATTTAAACTCATTAATAAAGATGAGTATTGGGGTTGATATTAATTGACTGGGGATTTGTGTTTTCTTTAGGATACTAGAACTGTCACAACTTAGAAAACCTCGTGTTTATCTCACTTTTCTTTTAACAATTATTCATGATCTTGTTCTTTCTATGAATGGCTAAACTGGGTTAAAATAATATATTAAATTTTACTGAACCATTAAGGTGCCAATAATACCAGTCCTTTACTTGTCCGTAAGCCCCTTAAATCCATTAATTCATTATTAAATAGACAAATATGTCCTGGCAATTTGGTGAAGAAATGCTCAAATCTAAAAAGAAGAGAAAATTGATACATACATGCTATTCAAAAGACAGATGTAGCACCAATGTAACAATCATCTCTGTCCCTTACAATACATATATACTTGTAGCAAATCATTATATTTATATGAATATTTTCACCTCAGGACATTATGCTTATCATAAAGATCTAGCTCTGCAGAAGCAATCACAACAGCACTCGTTCAAGACCCCCTGTGCACAGGCAGTTAGAATTTAGCCTTTTTTGGAGAATACTAATCTTTAAATTCATACAGAGTTGTTGGTTTATTCTTGTATGTGCATAGGTAGAGCAGTAACCAAAACGACATTTCTTCTCAGAATGAATACAATTTTTCAAACCAAGTATAGAAAGATGTATGGTCATTTACCAAACTACTGCATAGGACCTCAGGCACACATTGGAGTTGGGAGGATGAGGTTCCTGAAGGCAGGGAGTGTAGAGCAAGGCATCTCTGAGCGATTATCTCTTAAATAAGTACACGCCCAGGATCTCTGGACTACATAATTGAACAGGTTTTCAGGGAGGCTGAGTTTAAAACGGGAATTAAAGAGGAAAGATTGACACCTATTTCCCATGATCTATGCATAGAATTTTCAAACAATGTATTGTGCCAGACATCTCGCTTTGTAAGAAGAGAAAATTAACATCAATATAATCTTCTAAGGAAGTGTTGCTCAGAGCACTTTGTTAAAAAGGGCAATTTCTTTTAAAGTTCTTCATGTATGTATTGTGCCAATACCCATAAGGGAACTGTTAATTGTAACCTCCATTTCTAGTGCAAATTAATGTTTTCATTCTTGCCACTGCCTCTCTATTGCTGGAAGCAAGTTATTCATTACCCAAGTCTTTGAAGATTCTTTGTCTAATCATGTAAAGTTAAGATGTATGAATCCTATCAGAATTTCCCCTCTTTATCACAGTAAGGGGCACTGAAAATCTTGACACCAGCTATGTAACCAGAGGCTACGCAACACCTTCAAGTAAAGCTGAGGTAGAGAAAGGGACCAATGTAACTTTAAAAAAAAAATCATTTGTTGCTGTGCCAAATGTATTTCAAAACAGACATGTCATTTGTTATGCTCCTGTGGTGTATTTCTTTTCATTTTCCCTCCTGAGGGCTACAAAAACCTAAGAGCAAAAATGCAAGAGAATGTATTAATATTTCATTGGCCATGGACAGTCATAGTGATTCCATATTATTCCACCTCAGGGCAGCTGTTAAATCTGACAAAGTTACTGCACTCTGCATCCCACTGTAAAATTACAATTTAACATTTCTATTTGAAATTTTGTTGGGATTAAATTAAGGTGTCATTATCTCAGTAACAAACAAAAGTTTCATTTTTACAATCTGATGATTAAAACTACCACATGTGATTTCTTTCATGTTGCTATGAATATAAGAATAGAATTTTACAGTAGAAGACAAATGCATAATGAAAATTCTTTAATGCAAAGTAGTCCTCAAGATTTGAAGAAATATAGTAAGTGCAGAAAACAGCTTACAATCATAGAGGCAAACTGCCTGTCCATAATGCTTGGGAAGATTATTTAATAGTTATGACACCTGGAACAAGTAACATAACCTTTCTATGATTCAGTTTTCTCATCTATTTTTGAATACTTTCTACCTTATATCATTTTGTAATGTGTAAGTTAATATATAAAAATATATATGACACTACCTGGCCTTATTAAGAATTCATTTTAAAGAAATACGTCTGTGAACTCAAACAATGACCATCATCCTCATGTATTTTCATCAGGTAGCAAAATTCCCAGGATGTGTGTGTGTGTGTGTGTGTGTGTGTGTGTGTGTGTGTGTGTGTGTGGCACTGGGACACTGAACTCAGGGACTTGCACATGTTTTGCAAGTTCTGTACCATTGAGCTATACACTCAGCCCTTTTTGCTTTTTTTGACTCAGGGTCGCACTAACTTACACAGACTGTCTCTGCGTCAAAATTGTCATCCTCTTGCCTGCACCTCCCAAATTGCTGGGATTACAGGTGTACATCACTATGCCTGGCTTCTAGAAATCTTCTGAAATAGAAGACAGGGTATTGTTTTTGGTGGGCACCTTTGAGCCGGGTCTGACTCATACCAACTGTATGTACAACAGAAATAAAAATGCTCCCTGATTCTGTGCCAGGCACATGACATTATTTATGTTTAAAACCATTGTTGCAGACACTGTTTCAATCCACCTAGTTAAGAGTTTTCTCATGTTTTTTTTTTTTCCATTGACCTACTACTCTCCCAAACATGATGTCTTTTCCAGGGATTGGTCCCTCCTGATTACATGTCTAAAACACCTAAGATGCATTCTAGCCATCCTTGTTTCACAGGAGTACTCTGGTTATACTTCTTTTAGGACAGATCTGTTAGTTCATTTTGCAGTCCATGGTATATTCAATATTCATCTATAGCACCATAATTTAAAAGCATCAATTCTTCTCCTTTCTCTCTTTTTTAATGTCCAGCTTTCACAACCATATAAAGTGAATGAAAATACCATGGCATGAGTCAGGTGAACCTTCATCTTCAATGTGAAGTCTTTACCTTTCAATATTTTAAAGAGATCTTTTGTCACAGCTTTTCCTAATGTGATGCATCCTTTGATATCTTGACTGCTGCTTCCACAGTTGTTGATTTTAGAAGTAAGTAAAGCAAAATCTTGGACAACCTCAATCTTTTCTCCATTTATTACTGACCCAGTAATAAGGATTTTTGTTTTGTTGATGTTTAGTCAGAATCCATACTAAAGACTGTGTTCTTTGATCTTCATCAGTAAATTTTTCAAATCCCCTTCACTTTCAGCAAGCAGAGTTCTGTCATCTGCATAACACAGATTCTTCATGAGTCTTCCTCCAAACCTGATGCCATGTTCTTTCTCATAAAGTACAACTTCTCAGGATATTTGCTCAGCAGAGAAATTGAAGAGGTATGGTGAAAGGATATAACCCTGACACAAATGTTTCTTGACTTTAAACCAAGCAGTGTTTCCTTATTCTGTTTGAACAAATGCCTCCTGGTCTATGTACAGATTCCTCATGAGTACAATTAGGTGCTCTGGTATTCTCATTCTTCACAGTGATATCCATAATTTATTGTGATCCACTCAGTCAAATGCCTTTGCATAGCTGATAAAACATAGATAAACACTTTTAGTATTCTTATTACTCCACATCAAAAAAGTAATATTGTAGAATAAAAATAAACAAAAACTTGTATAAAAATAACCTGTACTTGATCAACCATCTGCTATAATGTACTAACATTAAAATGTAAATTATTATACTAATCTTACTGTAAACATTGCTTGTCAAAATGAAAAACATATAATAAAATAATAATCCAGATGTATATTACTTCATATTTTTGTAACACATACAAAAATAATTTTTGAGAGTTTAAGAAATTAAATATCAAAATAACAAACATGAACTTGAAAATTGGTCTCAATTTTATAAGCTCTAAACATGTGTAATTCCATTATGTGTTAAAGGAAATGTATTTATTGTCTCAATGGTAACAAAGTTAAGATGCATTGTATTACTGCAGAAATACACACACACACACACACACACACACACACGAAAAAGGCCTAAGGAAAACCAAAAACAAACTAAATCAAACAAAACAACAAAAATTGTATGAAGATACTAGAAAATAAAGAGAACACATAGACTATACAAATTCAGAGGTGACAAAAAAGAGTTACATAAAGTAAGTTTCTGATATCTGTGACTTGAAGCTTGGCCTCGGTTTTCTTGTTAGGTGACATGTAGGGGGTCCAACTGACCCTATGTACAACAGAACAAACTTCTCCTGCACTGTGCCATGCCTAGCACTATGTCATTACTTCTTTGATATTCATAGGGTCTTCAATGGCTAATTATTTTGGAATTGTTTTGGGAATGGGCTGTCAGGTCCTTCTCCCATATTTGCAGTGCTGGAGATAGAACCCAGGGTTTCAGAAAGCACAGAGCAGCATTCTACCAACTAAACTAAACCCCAGCCCCAAAGCTTGAGCTAGAGAGAAGTTTGTGCAAATAGTTGGGTAAAATACCAAAAAAATTAAATGTGAGTGTCAAAGTATAAAGAATCAAAAAAGGCAAGAAGCCAGAGATCAATACCTATTTATTCAGATCTCTGACTGAACTCTCCTACAGGATGCAGAACAGATCCAAAGAAGCTAAATACCAACAAAAACTGAAGCAAGATTAGGGCTGTTGCTGAATAAACAGAGTTTATTATAAAAGCCTTGTCAAGAATTTTACCTTACAAGTAAGCTATTTGTCTACTAAAACAAACAAAATGATTATTGGGAAAAAAAATGAAATCCAAAATCTTCACAACTTCACATTCAGATGATCAGAATGAAATTAAACATTCATAGAAAGATGAAAAGCAAGGAAAACAGAAAATATTCTCAAGAGAAAAGAAAATCAGCAGAATCTGATTCCCAAGAAGAACCTCTTCTTGTAACTAGGAGGCAAGAAGTATTAAGGCAGCTACTGAAACTACTTCAATGAAGTAAAACAAATACACTCATAGGGAAAGGTAAGCATTATTAGAGTTGAAATAAAAACTATTAATCTAAATTATAAGAAACTTCAATAGAAAGCTTTTAAAAATACAATGAACCAAATGAAAATTTAAACAAAAAATACAAAATAAAATAAAAACAAAAACACTGGATGAATTTAAAGAATAAAATGAAGGTAAAAGAAAAGGAGTAAATTAACTGGAAAATAAGATGATAGAACAATAGAAATTATTCAATTCAAGAAACTGGGAGATAAATTTCTTTAAAATTAAGTAAAGCAATTCTAGAAGGAGAAGAAAGAGGGGAAAGTTAGTCGAGAAATAATGTTCATTATATTTCATATATGAGAAAAGAAGGAAATTTACAGCTTCTAGATAATTAGAAAACACTAAGCAGCATACACACAAAGAAACACCAAGCCATATCATAAACAAAGTTTTCAAAGCCAAAAATAAAAATCCAATCCTGGAAGCATTAAGTACACAACACATTACATGTAGGGGAACATTATCTAAATGAGACTTTAAAACTTATTAGAAATGAGGTACTGAAAGAAAAGAGTGATTTAAACTATCAACTCAGTTTCTATATGTAGCAAATAAATCCTACAAAAATGAAGACAAAATAAGGACACTTCGCACAGAGAATTTGTCATTAATATACTTATTTTGTTCCTGTCAGCTTGTCGTGCTGTGGAGACTTACATGTTGCTATGATGCTGAAAGCTATGCCGCTGGTATTACAGATACCAACAGAGACAACCATGGTGGACAGGTTTTAGCTGAACTTCTAGACTATAACAGACTACAGAAAAGGACCCAGCAGCCCAATCTCAAAACTATTAGACACTGAAAACCCTATGAACAATAGAGAAGTACTGTCCAATATAGCACTGGAAAATGAGCCCTCCAGGTTGGAAGCATTTAAGAAATGAATGAGAAGAGTTGCCTCCTCCAAGTGGAGTCAACTTTTTGATAGGAATGGAGTAAAGCCCCTGGGAGCTCCATTTGCTGATGTGGCACAATTCAAAATGAGAAGAAACATAGTGGCTGTTGGTCAGGCATGGTGGTGCATGCCTATAATCCCAGCAGTTCTGGAGGCAGAAGCAGGAGGATTTCAAGTTCGAGACCAGAGTCTGTCTGTGTAATTTACTGAGACCCTGTCTCAAAAAAGTAAAGAAAAAAAAAAAAAAGAAAAGAAAAAATAAAAAACCCAAATGGGCTGATGGTGTAGCTCAGTGGTCCATCACTTGCAAAGCATGCAAGCATGAGTCCTTGGGCTCAACCCCCAGTACCACAAATTAAAAAAAAGAAAAAAGAAAAAACCATAGTGGCTGTAACATTGGGATCAAACATAAAAAGATCATGTGCATGGCACAGTGTTGGGGTAGTATTTTGTTTTCTTGTACACAGGGTTGCCATGAGTCAGATCCAACTAATGGCACTCAACAACATCAAAGAAATTCCTGAAAAGAATGTCTACTTGATGACAAAAAAACAATTCCACATGGAGGTATTGTCCTATAGAAAATGATGCAAGCTTCAGTTGTGATAAATACCTGGATAGAGTCTTTCTCTATAATTTCTTTATAAATACCTTAACTATTTAAAGCAAAAAATGTGAAATTATGTTTATAGTTGTTTGATGTGTGTAGGTGTAATGCATAGCTACATAGTTACAAAATATATGGATATTAATACACAAAATAGGAGAGGCATGTACCCACAGATCAAACATAATGTGTATCCTTAAAAATACATATTTTAATTTCTAATGCAACCACTTAATGCATGAAAGGAAATTAAAGTGTAAATTCATATATTTACATATGTTTTTGTTGTTTAGGTGCCATCAAGGTATGTCCAATTCATAGCAATACTGTGTATAACAGAACAAACTACTTCTGGACCCTGTGCCATGCACACAATCTTTTTTAAAGTTGAAACCCATTGTTGAAGACACTGTGTACATCTATCTAGTTGAGGGTCTTTATGTTTTTCCTTGACCTGCCACTCTTCCAAAAAGGTTCTCCAAGGATTGGCCTCTCCTGACATGTCGAAAATATGTAAAACACAATCTAGCTATCCTGGCTTCTAAGGAGCACTCTGGTTGCACTTCCTCTAAGCAAGATCTGTTGGATCTTTTGGCAGTCCATGCTATATTCAATATTTGTCTCCAGCACCATAATTCAAAAGTGTCAATTCTTCTCCGTCTCCCTTGTTCAATGCCCAGCTTTCACAAGCATATGATGTGATTGAAAATACCACGGCATGAGTCAGGCACAGCTTCATCTTCAATGTGATGTCTTTACTTTTCAGCGTTTTAAAGAGTTCTTTTAAAACACCTTTCCCCAATGGAATGAATATTTTTATTTCTTGACTGCTGCTTTCATGGGTGTTGATTGTAGAACCAAGTAAAGCAAAATCTTGGACAGCCTCAATATTTTCTCCAATATCATGAAGTTGTTTAGTGATCCAGTTGCAAGGACTTTTGTTTTCTTGATGTTGAGGTGCAATCCATACTGAAGGCTGTGTTCTTTGATTTTCATAGATAAT